>OX596381.1:174038869-174243869 GCA_951394425.1 Tipula unca | reverse complement strand
TAAATATACAATACATGATGAATATAACAGAAAATTTAGTTATAAAAGACATTAACCATATAATGATTAACTTATATTAATTAGGATAACTTCAAATTTATGTAATTTAATAATTGAAGGAGACATGAACTAACCTCTTATATATATATACTTTACAGACTTAAACATATTTATTGGTTTTATGCAGATAATTTGATATAGTTTAACCAGTAAACTTACTTTAGGGTTGAGATGAAAAGTATACGAATAATTTGGCTATCGAATCATCGAAGATGAAATTCGTATAGGTAAATGAAAATATACAAATTTATATTCGATCCCATATTACGAATTACAATCAAATAACACAAATTTGGTACACACAAATGTTATACACAAATTATAACACAATTAATATTCTATTTTGTAATCAAATCAGATTAAAATTAACTTGATTAAAACAATAAATATTTTTTTTCATACAGAAATCATTCTCGTATACAATTAGCGATTATACATAGTTACAATGCTTGGTTAAAACTGATATAATTTAGTTAATTTTTGATAATACGAATAGGTAATTCATTTCATTGCATTTATCATCATTGATTCATTATTACTAATAATAAATACTTTCTATAGTGTTCTCAACAATAATCAATTAATAAATTGCTATTAAATGTTCGACATAAATTGATAAATTCGTATAATCTGTTTAGATGAAACATCTTAACATATAGAATAACATATGGATATTTTACTTATAAAATATTCAGCTTTAAAAAATGGATTTTGCAATACCCAAGTCATATTCTATACGGAATTAAATGTAAAAGTTTTAAACTATACATTAAAATATAGTATATCAATAACTAAATCTTGTTACTTTGTCAACTCGTGGCGATTAAGATAGAATCCGTTGAATTTGAATCCAATTGAGCATGCCTTGCGAGTTTAATTATCAATCCAAAATATACAAACAATCCAAACATGTTCGTATAATATATGACAATTGTTGTACATCTTCATATAAGTATATTTAATTTCGATATTCTATAAAATATTGCATATATGTATAGTGTTGTTCATTCAGCATCATTTCATCAATATAAAGAAATAAAATGTTAAAATGCAGAATTTGTTTTTATTATCATCTGTTTTTAATGTTGTATTTTCATAAAGTTGCAAATATATATTAATAAAATACTACGAATCCTTCACAAATATTACGAATCCATCTTAAAGATTATATTTTGATAAAGTAAAACAAAATACACTAATACACTCTTACAAAGTGGATCTGTATTAAGTGTAAAGTGTATTCAAATACATTAATTTAAAGTTAATGAAATCAGATTCGTACTATTAATGTAATAATTTCTTCGAACAATTTTTTATACACCAATACCTCGATATACGGCCTAGATCGGTTCCTGAAAATTAGGCCGTAAAGCGAAATGCCGTATAGCGAATATGTAATTTATTTTCATATGTGTACATATGTACATACAATTTCATGCAAACCCGTTTAAAAAATCATGAATTTTATATTTGAATTCATACTTTATTCTATATAAATATTTCAATTAATAAAATAATTTTAAAAATTAACAAAGCGATGTGTGAAATTCATAAATAAACTTAACAAAAATATAAAATCATTAGAAGAAAAAACTAAAACAAAGGAACAATTTTGAAACACAGAAAATTCTGCTTCAGTCTTATTATGTATTACTTTCTCAATGTAATCATGTAGAATCGCTATCATCATTGCTAGTCTCTAACTGTAATGTGCTTGGACCAGGTTTAAAAAAAACGTCGATCGTTTGTTGCTTTGCTTTATTTCTTGCTTCTACTTGCATTTCTCTATAGCAAGTTATTGCTGTGTTAATACCCCGCGCTACTTTAGCGCTGCGCTGTTCATTAGGATCGGCTTGAGTAAGCATGGTGATCCCTTGCTCAAAATGATCAAGAGCTTTCGACAAGTTCTGCAATGATAGTTGTTGAGAAACGGCTGGTTCAGGTTGTTCATCTACTGGTAATAACTATTTAATCTCCTTTACTACAACATACCACAAAAAATACGGTAATACATATGTACCTTTTTTCCTCTCTTTTCAAATTTGTATGTATGTATGTTATTTGCCAGAAAAAGGTTTTGTTACTTTATTATAGATCAAATTTACGTAACTCATATAGTTCGGGAATCCCCTAGTTTACTATTTTACGTATTCTGTTTTTTAACCTTTTTCTTTCGAGATTAAAATCGATTTACAAACATTTTTTTTTCTTTTTCAATTTTTTGGCCGTATATCGAATTTTTTTAGCCGTAAATCGAAAACTCAGTCATAATTAGAAAAGGCCGTTAAAGCGAATCGCCGTAAAACGAGGCGCCATATAACGAGGTATGGGTGTATTTAATTTTGTACATTTATATAGTGAATTTTACATTAATAGTAAGAATTTGTGTTGATGATCGATATTCGTAAAAAAAATACATGAGATTTTTTTCAGTGTGCTAATAGTAATTAAAAGGAAAGTGGTAAAATAATTATTGTGAAGTTAAATAATTAAGTTAAATAAGTGAAATAATTAAATTAGTGTTTAGTGTAATTAATCGGAATAAATAAATTTAGTGTGATCTAGAATTTACATCGTTTGTTTTATTCACAATCCAGTGATCGAACCTTGAATTTGATTAGGCAAAAACGTAACAATATCATAGAGAAAATTTCTCATGGAAGCAGCAACAGAGCTTTACGACGGATCGTCAAGTCTGCATTGAATAATTCGCGAAAGATTAAGTTTTTGAAATTGTCCAAATTAGTACTAAACAAGTACTAAACAATAAAAAAGAAAAAACTTAAAATTTTGATATGACTTCTACAAATTTGTCACACTTACTAATTATAGCCAGATGGCAGCTCATGGTGTGTTCTTTGGTATTTCGCTTGAAACCTTTGTGTCAACATCGATGTTGTACCCAACGCATGCAGAGCAAACATTACCAAGCTGCTTGGTGTTCATCATGCGTCACAGACTGTGGCTGAGCCACCTCAAATACAGAATGCAGAGATGTGCATTGAGGTGCCATCCCATGTGGAATTTACTAGGACCATGCAGAAACTAAATCGATACTGTTCAATTAGGGTGGACTGCATATTAATTCGGAGCTCTTGATATTCGGAGGGGATACTTTTGACCTTAACCAAAGTAATGCCTGACGAATGGAAAATGGCCACGATGTGCCCCATTGCGGTATAGTTACTGTCATACATTATATTGGATAGAATAACCTCTCTAGCGGCGGGTTAAGTTGGTGACTATGAAGTAGGATTTTGTCGGAATCGGACAATCACTGATCAGATATTTTTGCTGGCGATGATTCTATCTAAATATTACGAGACATCTATGTGCATCAGGTGTTCCTGGATTTCCGGCAGGCCTATTACTCAATCAATCGAGAGAGTTTGTGGTCTTCTCTGGAATATCTAGGAATGCCAATAAAATTGGTGTTAATGACATAGTGACGCAGTTGTGTTAAAGTTGAGTACAGGCTATCAAGAATTTTTAACTCGGGTGTTCGGTAGTGAGATGCTCTGTCCCCGATACTCTTTAATCTCATATTGGAGTACATCTTTCGTAAAACTGAAACACCTCAGCGCAACATCTTATATCTCCAGTCCAATCAGGTGTTGGCATATGCAGATGACATATGTGTGATTGGACTGAATAGCAACGGAGTGAAAGAAATACTTGATCCGCTTGTACAGTTTTCAGCTTCAGTTGAACTTCAGATCAATGAGTCCAAAACGAAAAACCTGCTCTGGTTTCAGGGGCAATGGCACATCAGATTTTAGTAGTCGCCACCACACGTTTGAGGGAGTGAGGAGGTTCAAATATTTATATCTTGAACCTCTAGAAAATTTAGATATTCCAGAATTGAAAAACCAATACTATCATAGCGGTATTCCGTTGTTTAAGTCCCCGACCGTAGAACTTTAATTTCCTGTCTATTATAATCTTGTCACAGTAAATACAATATAATTGATCGCTCTAGTTACTAACTCGAGATAAATTTAACTTATGTACGATACGCAACAGTTTAATTTATCCAACAACAAAAAACGGATAGAAATCAATAAGTTTTCATTTAACTGTCAAGTCAAACTAGAATACATTGCTTTTATATATGTATACGCATATAAAGTAATTGACGAAGATTTATACTCTTATTGTTCTCTACGTACATATGTATGTACATATATAGATGTATATGTATACGTAACCTATCTCTAAATATTTTCTTATTTTTTGGACGTAGCGTCCAAAATACCTTTTCTTCCAATATATAAAAGAAAATATATAAATTAATGTAATCGTGTCCACCTACTTTACGAATAATTTCCGGATTTTCATTTTTCTTTTTTATATAACGCATCACCCATCTTTTGTTAACGTTATCAAAATATATAAGTTGAACGTATCAAAATATATAAGGAGAAGAAAACAAAGTGGATATGTACATTTACAACAACACAGTAAAAACGAATTTTCCTCATTTCCTTTTATTAAACATTTTTTTTTTGGAACGAAACATTTAGCTTTGTGTGTGTATGTATAGACATGAAGAAGAATAGGAATAGAAATTCCAGGATGATATATTAGAATAAAGTTATATATAGGAAAGAACAAATGTAAAGGATACTTGACTGTTTCACGTACAATACATACACATGTATGTACATACGATGTTTGTCGTTTCATATCAAATAATGACAATACGATGATAAGATCCAAGTTTATCAGGATATATGTACATATATACACAGAGAGCATAATAGAATAAAACTGTAAAGAATCAATTGAGACGTCAAGTTGAATTTACCTTATATGTATGTATATATTGTCTATCTTCTTATCATGATGTTATTTATCGAGTACTGCAGCATGTATTTAAATTTAATCTTCAATGAACAATTGAATATAATTTACAGATTCGAGAGGTACAGAATGTATATACATATATATACATACATATAAACGTGACAAATATTCAACCAGGTTTTAAATACCTTTTACCTTCTTATACATATAAAGCGATATTAGATTATCGTATTTTGATTTAATCCTTGAGGTGTACACAAGGTATATGTACAGACTATATATATAAAATGAAAAAGGAGATGAATATTTAAATCTCTGACTTAATCTTCTCATCACATTTTTTTTTTATATATAAAACCAGATTATGTATACGAACGAAAAACTATGTGTGGTGTGGTTATATCATCACTAAGTGATAAAAAATTGTGTGTTGATTAGAGATCAATCCATTGCACGCCGCGCGTAACAAAATCGACATAAATCAAGCAGCAGCCGTTTTTCTATCTACTTATATACTTTACGATGCCGAAAAACAACAACAATTAAAGAAATGCTTTAAGGTAATTTTACCTTTATATGCTACATGTACTATAAAGAAACAAAAAATAACTTTTAATTATAGTACATACTTCTGTTTACAAATTTTTTATGTTTTGAATTTCCGGTTTATAGACATTATAGAAAGAAAATTTTATGTGCGCGTACATAAAAATAATTATGAAATCGTTTACATACATAATTTGATTAAATTATAAATGCAATCTAGCCTAGAGTGGTCAATCGACCTGGATTTCAATGGGCTGTTTATAATTTTAAATCGAATTATGTCAAATTACCAGAAGGGTTTAGACTTTTGAAAACCTGAAAGTACGCTAATTCAATTAACTAGTCGCAGTCATGTTGAATGTAAAACATTTGAAAGGTGCCATATAGCTATATTTTTGAAATTCCTTGGTGAACTCCACATATTTGTCACCGATGATTTGGGAAATGCTTCCGTATCTCAAATACAATTGTGCCGTGACGATATTGTGTCTCAGTATAATCAATTTCTCGAATATCAGACTACCCTATAGAGTTAGAAGATGACACTGCTTTAGAAACGACGGCCCGAAACGATGTTGATAGCCATTATTACAAACTGAGACCATTATTAGAGGAAAGATTAGAGGAATTGAAAGAGAACTCTAAAAAATCCTCTATAAAACGAATAGAGGATCTCGGATTCCTTCCGAAACTACGTGAATTAACTCTTGAGGTATTTTGTAGTGAACCAACCAGGTTTCGTAGTTTTATCAAGTACTTTGACACGCATATTCATAATAACCCCTGGTTGAATAATTTCACTAAATTTCAATAGCTGAAAAGTTGCTGTAGGGGCCTTGGTGCCAAACCATTCGAGAATTTGAAATTTCTTGCCGCAAATTACGATCAACCTATATAGAGAGTTATTATTTGAGCGATTCAACAGAACCAATCGCATTGTCGCTTCGATAAACTCATTGTTCAAGGTCAAACCGATTGAGAAACCAAGTTCTCCAAAGCTCCTGGGGTTGCTTGATGAGTTTAACTCACATCGCCGATCTCTCAAGGCTCTTGGTCGGCCTACAGAGCACTGGGATGATCTGTTTTTATTGGCTTTGAAATTCGATTTGGAAACAAGATTAAAGTGAAGGGAGGAAACTGGCATGTATTCCTCGCAACTAATAATTCAGTATTTAAAGGTGGTTACTGGCCCCATACTGCGTCAACAATCTATCTCCAACGGTTTCGATCCTGGGCATAGTCTTCATACTGCCTAAGACAGTTTGATGCAGCCAAGTCATTCTCTACACCGTATAGAGCCATCGTCCCCTGCAACGACCTCTGCGCCTACAATATGGTGGCTCTCCTTTCAGAGATCGCTGCACAATACGTTCCGGATCAGCACGCAGAACGTGACCGACCCAGCGTACTCGCTGAAATCTTATTTCATGCAGATCACACGCATGGCTCTTTTCTCAAATGTAAGGAGCCATCTCTCGCACTCATCCGTCAGTGCCCAACTTTCAAATCCAAACATAAAAACGGGCCTGATTAACGCTTCAGCTTCACGGCACTTGATATGTGTTTAGATTTTAGCAAATATTCTTCAAACCTTGAGTTACGCGACTCTTATAATTCCTTTATGCGTGAATATATATTTCACTCAATCATATGGAACCAGTCAATTCAATCGAATGAAAGTTCCCAGCAGCGAGTTTAGCAATACGCAACGACATTTATGTTGACGACCTTTTGAGTGGGGCTAATACAAAAAATGAAGTAGGGATAAAATCTCCTTCATTTTTCAGTCTGCTGGTATTTCACTTCGAAAATGGTGTACAAATGATTTTTTTCTTCTTGCCGATATCCCCGATGATAATCGCGAGCAACTTCTACAGATACAGGATGATGAATTTATCAAAACTTTGGGTTTAAAGTGGCAGTACTCCGATACTTTCCGTAATGTCAACCTTGGCAAGGAATCTCCGAGAATAACAAAACGAATAGTTATTTCTAAAATATCTAAATAAATTTACCCCATACGAATAATCTCACCGGTCGTTGTGCTAAGGAAGATGTTTATGCAGCAGTTGTGGCAACTCAAGCTTAATTGGGACGAAAGTCTGCCCATGGATCTTCACATTTCCATCGATCCACATTCCACGACATATTTTCAACCATTGCCGAAATCCAACGAAAATTCAAATACATGGGTTTGCTGATGCTAGTCAAAGAGGCTACGGTGCTGCTGTATGTTTTCGAAGTCACACTTCTACGGGCGTTATAGTTGGAATATTGTGTTCGAATTAACTCGTCCTCACCTTGAGCTTCTTGCTGCTCAGCTATTATCACAATTTGCTGCAAAAATAAAACCTAGCCTAAACTTTTCAGTTGGCGATTACTTTTTTTTGGACAGATTCCACAAATGTTTTGCATTGATTGAACGCTCCGTCCAATCGTTGGAATACTTTCGCTTCAAATCGTGTATCAAACATTCAATCTTTGATTGCAACAAGTAATTGGCGACATGTCAATACTAAGTTCAACCCGGCTGATTTGATCTCACGTGCATTACCACCCGAACAATTAATTAATTCCGAATTATGGTGGTATGGTCCGAGTTTTCTCCAATCTTGTCATCAGATGACAGTGAAAGCTCAAGCAAACGCTAGTTGTCATAAATTCTATCAATTTAAGGCAGTTGGAAGAAGCAAAAAAGGTGCTAATGCGCATCCACTCCAGAGGTTCATTTCTGACTATACAAAATGCTGTGAGTTAAGTTTTGCGCTTCATTCATAATATAAGAAAACCGTGGGCTTCAAGCCGTTATTTGATTGGTTCAAATGACATCATACTCATCTGAATATAAAGGACTTGAAAATCCTTCATTTATCGTTCGCGATCCAAACTTGAAATCATTATCAATATTTAGGGGTGATGTCAAGATTATTCGTGTTGGCGGTTGGCTGAAATTTACTTCCTTGTCCTACACATCGAAGCAACAAAGCCTTGCTTCCACCCAATCACTTATTTAATCAAGCTGTTTTTTCATTTATTCATCTCACCTTGCTCAAAATGTCTTTAAGCAATCTGTAAGTTGTACTCGAGAAGACCAATCCGAAAGGATTAACCGGGCACTAACTAAAATTAGTACAATAGTCATCATCAACGTAAACGATATTCTATCACCCAAGTTGATATTAGGCAAGGTAATTGAAACCCATCCTGGTGCACATGGTTTTGTCCGCGTGGTAACTATTAAGACTGCTCCTGGAGAAATGAAACGCGCTATTGCGAATATTGCTCCACTACCAAATGACCTTGGTCAGTCTAAGGATCAAGGCGGGGAGGATTTTAATGAAATGAAATTATATTTACTCGTAATTAAAAGACAAAAGATAAAATTAAGGGCGTTCATTTTATTTCACGAATACGATAAAAATAACGTATAGGTATGACAGTTTTACAACCAATATTCAAGGCAAATAAATTAAACAATAAAATTAAATGTTGAGAAAACAACGCCCTAATTTGTTTCACCATGATTCAATTTTTATCTTTATACAATGTATATGTAATCGTGACCTTTTCTTATTTAATACGTCCAGATATAGTCAGATAGAATTTATTATTTTGTAACGTTAAGTTAAATTGTTATATATTCTGATTCGGTGGTTAGAATATTTTAATTGTGTAGTAGGTTCGCTTGAACAATAGATAATGCCTACGAATACATATTATACATATCAATTTACATTGCCATCAGCTACTTCATTTTTCCACGATCTCAATAAATTTCTATTTAAAAGAGAACATAAAAAATTACCAGCATTCTGTTTTTCCGAATGAAGCGGAAATTCATAATAATATATATTTGTATATCTTGTTTATGTATGTATACATAAATATATAAAAAATATATCTACATATTTATTTGGAAATCCATTAGCTGTTATGGATGCCGCTACAAAAGAATTCAATTATTAAACCCAAAAACATATTGTGTATTCCAATTCGTCATCATATACATATATACGAGTACGTATGCTACATACTGGGATCGAAGTGTAATGTAAGAAATAAGACATGAGAATATTTTATTGATTTTAGTTTTTTTATACATTCCGAACACGCAAATTTACCAATTTATGTACTTGTGTATATGCGAAGAAATGGCAGTATACCGAACACACGAGCAAATATTCAAAATTCCATCATTAATTTTGATGTTACATTATTGTGCGATATAATGACTGGAATCATTATTATCGTATCACAATCTCAATTCTTGGATATATTGATGATAAAAATCATTTAGCATGTTATATTGTTATAATGATGCTTGTGTATATTTTAAAATACGTCTGTTATGAAGAAAATATGTTCATCATGTATGTTAAAGCTATCTGTATGCAATTTGTTATATATACTTACATACATGTTTTTACGTCACGTCATTGCCGTCGTCGCATAAACATAAATTCCATTTTGAATTTTTACTGTATAACAACGACTGTCTTTGACCTAATTTAATTTATTTGTAACAGAGAAAAGAGCTGTAGGTGTTTGTTGTCTTATATACTAACAAAAAAATATGAAAAATCAAATTTAGTGAAACAATAAAAATGGTATATACACGTAACATTATTAAAATTAATAAAATATTGCAGCATTTTATCTATGTATATATGACAACTGACTTTTTATGTTTCGAGCAAAATAAAAATAATAAACCACAAAATGGAAAAATCAAAAAAATATAATTTATATCTTTGATTTTATTACGAAATTTCCATTTACCACTGTCTACGCAGAACTCGATTTTAACTCAAGTTGGGTCGAAACATTGGTTAAAATCTTACCAGATATGTGAATCTGGTTATGATAAAGAAATGAATAAAGCTGACAAAGAATCCTCAACAAAAAAAAAATAAAACTAGGAAGCTTTCTCCTCTGGCGGTAGTCTTATATCTGGCCAAAATATTGTTGTGACAAATGTTAAATGGTAAATCAAAACTTGCCTCAACATTTTATAAAAAAATTTAACATATCCAAAAATTTGTTATTAAAATATATTTTTTTAAATTTATGTTTAATAAAAATTAGAAAGATTAAATATTTAAAATCTCTATATGTTTAAAATATTCGAAATAATAATAATAAATATAAATCTTAAATTTGTATACTTAAAATTACAAAATTCTGAAAATTTTCATTCTGTTAATTTTAAAATTACATTAAATTCCAAAATTGTAAAATTGTGAATAAAAACAAAATTTGAAAATAAAAACTTCCAATATTCATAAACTTTGTAAAAGTTGTTATTTCCAAAATACTGAAAAAATTATATTTTTAGAACTTAACTTTATATATTTTAAAACTTCTGAAAATGTAAAAAAAAAATAAAAAATTATTGAAATTGAGAAATGCTACTTCGTACTGAAAATATTGTAAATAAATGCAAAATGTATATAATCCTAACTGATTTAAAAAAAAATAAATTATTAAATTGTACAAAATTTTAAAATTTTCAATTTGGTTAAAATTGTTAATTTTTTAACATAATGTAGTTACTTCAATTCTATATAAATTTATTAAAACTGATTTTTTATTTTAATTCTATTATTAACGTTGCTCCAAACTAAATCCAGTTCTTTAAATATGGGGAAAAACATAAATTCAATAAATTCCAATATGTAATTGTATTTTTTTAATTTAAAGCACGACTAAATATATTTCTGTATACCTATTTCTGAACTTCAAATCGATAATATCAAATGTGTATTTCAAATATTTCAAATTTGGAAATATTCTTAAATTCTTAGATCTAATAATATTTTAGAAATTTTTAAATTTTTAAAAAATAATATTAAAATTAAATTTAATGTCAATTTTATAAATAAATTGTATACAAGTTGTTAAAGCTATGTGCTAAATTTTGAAGGATGATCAATATAATTTATAATTTTAAATTCGATAATTTTAATATTTGCATAAAACTTTTGCAATATTAAGGCTATTAAATTATTATTCTTTGAATTTATGTTAAAAATAAAAAAGGTTAAATCTGCTAATGTATGTTTAACATAATTAAAATTATGCAAGTTTATCTAAAAACTTAAATTTGTATAATTATAATTTCAAAATACTGAAACTTTTCATTCTGTTAATTTTAAAATTTAATATCAAATTTAATTCAATAATTGTCAAATTTGCTAATAATGTAACAATATTTGAAACTAAATCTTCCCAACATTCTTAAAACTTCTAAAAGTTTTCATTTCCAAAATATTCAAAAAATTATATTTCTAGAAATAACCTTTATATATTTTAAAACTTCCATCCATTTCTATATAAATTTATTAAATTTGATTTTTTATTTAAATTCTATTAATAACAATATGCTCCAAACTAAACCTAGTTCTTAAAATATGCAAAAATAATATAAACTCTATAAACTCCAGTTCATAATTGTAATTTTTAAATTAAAACACGATTCTAATTATATTTCTAGATCCCTATTTCTGAACTTCTAAAATTTAAAATTGAAAAATAATTAAATTCTTAAAACTTTTTGGAAATTTTAAAAGTCTTCAGAAATATTAAAATTAAATTAAATGACAATCGTATAATAAATAAATTGTATACAAGTTGCATAAATTTTGCAGTAAATTTTGGAGGATGAACAATATAAATTTGGAATTTTAAATTCGAAAATTTTAGTAATTGTAAAAATTGTCAAATTATTTAGAATTATGTTTAATAAAATTCAAAAGGGATAAATATTGAAAATAATAATGATTTATAAGAATTTTATATTTGTATACTTAAAATTACAAAATTCTGCAATTCTCATTCTATGAATTTTAAAATAAAATTAAATTACTATGTTGTAAAAATTTGTGACATTCTTTAAATTTGTAAAAGTTTTTATTTCCAAAATATTGACAAAATATATATTTTTAGAACTTTAGCTCTATAAATCAATAATATAAATTTAGAATTATAAATTTGTAAACAAAATTATTACGGTATTAAATTATAATTCTTTAAATTTATTGTTAATAAAAATTAAAAAAAAATTAAATATTTAAAATCACCATTTTAAATTACTTGAAATAATAAAAAATGTTAATTTTAAAATTAAATTTAATCCCATAATTGTAAAATTAGATAATAATATAACACTATTTGAAACTAAATATTTCCAACATTCTTAAAATTTGTAAAAGTTCTTAGTTTCAAAATATTGAAAAAATTATATTTTAAGAACTTAACTTTATATATTTTAAAGCTTCTGAAAATGTTAAAATTAATAAAAATTAAATTAAATGAATTGCTAGTTCATAAAATTATTTACAAATTGAAAATACTTTGAATAAATTCAAAAATCATATAGGTAATCCTAACTGGTTTTAAATAAATTTAAATTCGAGTTCAAAAATATTATTATAAAAATTTAAAATCAGAATAAATAAAATTATTAACTTGTACAAAATTTTAAAATTTTTAATTTGGTTAAAATTAACACCAGGGAAGGTAACACAATTCCATAAAAATTTATTAAATTTGATTTTCTATTTAATTCTGTTATTAACGTTGCTCCAAACTAAATTTAGTTTTTTAAATATGGGGAAAAATATAAATTCAATAAATTCCAATTTGTAATTGTATTTTTTAAATTAAAGCACGACTAAATATATTTCTGTTTACCTATTTCTGAACTTCATATCGATAATATTCTGAATTCAATTATTTCAAATCCGAAAACATTGTTCAATTCTTATCACTTTTTGGAAATTTTACAATTCTTTCAAAATAACATTAAAATTAACTTAAATGACAATTTAATAAATAAATTGTACACAAGATACTTAAATTTTGCTGTAAATTTTGAAGGATGATCAATATAAATTTAGAATTTTAAGTTCGGTAATTTTAATATTTATGCACTTAACACAAAAATAATAAAGTTTTTAAATTATTATTCTTTGAATTTATGTATATTAAAAATTAAAAATGATAAATATTTAAAATCTCTGTTAAACATAGAGTTAGAAAATAAAATTAGTTTATATAAAACTTAAATTTGTATTACTAAAATTACAAAATTCTGAAAATTCCCATTCTGTTAATTTTAAAATTAAATATCAAATTAAATTCAATAATTGTAAAATTTCTCAACAATGTAACACTATTTGAAACTAAAAATTTCCAAATTAACTTTATATATTTTAAAACTTCTGAAAGTGTTAAAACTAATAAAAACTAAATTAATAAATATTGAAGGAAAGATAAAATTATTTACCTACTGAAATTTTTTAAGATCAAAATTCGTATAATCCAAACTGTTTTTAAAAGAATTAAATTCAAGTTCTAAAATATTATTATTGAAATTTAATATCCGAATTTATTAATAAAACTTGTTCAAAATTTTAAAATTTACAATCTGCCTAAAATTATAAATTTTTTTAAGATATAGTTAACCCAATTCCATATAAATTTATTAAATTTGATATTTTATTTAAATTCTATTATTACGTTGCTCCAAATAAAGTCTAGTTCTCAAAATATGGAGAAAAAATAAAAATTATTTTTTAATTTAAACCGAGCCTTTAAATATATTTCTGTATCGCTGAACTTTTAAAACTTAAAATTTTTAAAATCATATAAATTTTAAAAATGACCCGGAGTATATAGATAAAATTCTAGATTCAAATATTTCAAATCTGGAAATATTCTTGGATTCTTAGAACTTAGAAAAATTAAATTAAATGTCAATTTTATTAATAAATTATATACAGGTTATTTAAATTTTATACTAAATTTTGAAGAATGAACAATATAAATTTAGAATTTTAAATTCGAAAATTCTCGTAGTTGTAGTTAACACAAAACTATTAAAGTTGTTTAATTATTTTTCTTTAAACTTATGTTAAAAATTCAAAAGATTAAATATTTAAAATCTATATGTTTAATATGTTTAAAATAAAATTAGTTTATACAAAAATTTAAATTTGTATACTTAAAATTACAAAATGGAATCTTCTTATTATGTGAATTTTAAAATCAAATTAAATTCTAAAATTCTAAAATAAGGTTAAAATGTAACACTATTTGAAACTAAAAATTTGCAGTTTTCTTATTAAAAATATTGAAAAAATTAAACTGAGCCTCTTCTGAAAATGTTAAAACTAATAAAAATTATATTCAAAAATGGTGAAGCGTAGAAATGCTACTACATAAAAAATCATACTGAAATTTGTGACTATAACAATTAAAAAATAATAAAAAGAAAATGGAATATATTCAAGTCAATGATGCCATCGACATCTCAGTTAGTTTAA
This sequence comes from Tipula unca, assembly GCA_951394425.1. Lineage (NCBI taxonomy): Eukaryota > Metazoa > Arthropoda > Insecta > Diptera > Tipulidae > Tipula > Tipula unca. The sequence goes on along the minus strand of OX596381.1, from coordinate 174,229,131 downwards.
TAACTAATAAAAAGAAAAGGACAACAAATAATCCACAATCACTCAGAATGAATGACACCAAAGCCATCTGGGAAGAGGACAAAAAATTCGTAATCTATTCAAAATCAAAACGATTAATCCAAAAAATAAAACAAACGAGTGAAAGAGTTTAAATAAAGTAGTTTTTCAAGAAAACTGTCTCTAAGAATTAAGCATTTTTCAGTCAAATAAAATTTCATTATTTATAAACAAAATGTTTTCCATTTCCAATTAATACTCCACATTTGCCGCTAGCTGTTACGAAAGATCGAATAATATCAATATTACGTTTTACAAAGTATGACAGCAACAATAGTAAAAAATACGGAGGTTGGTAAGTAGTCATGTTTTATTTTAAAGAACGTTAGGTTTGTTGCTCATATTGTGGCATCATCAATGTATTACACATAGATAAATTCATATACATAAACATATCCTCCACATATAACGATTTTTCTAAACGATATTGTCATTATAATTAATTCCAAAAATAGCATGTATGTAATTTGAGAAAATGTATTAAAAATTTCAAATTTTAAGATTTATGTGTCAAAATCTATAAAGAATTAAGATTTTCGGAGAATTAAGAATTTTGAAACTAAAAAAATAAACATTTAATAATAATAATTATTATAGTTAATAGTATTCACAAATTTTCCAAATTGTGGTTTTAAACATTTACAGAATTTATTTATAATTTTATATTTTAAGAATTAGTGAATTTTGTGAATAACGAAATACAAATTAGAGCTTTATTGGAGTGACATTTAATTTAATTTTAACATTGTTTTGAAGGAATTTTAAAATTTCCATCATAAAGATTTGAAATATTTGAATTCTGAATATTACTAACAATTTTTTGTATTTTAAATTTTCAGAAATAGGGATACAGAAATATGTTTAAAATATATATATTATATATATATATATATATATATATATATATATATATATATATATATATATATATATATATATATATATATATATATATATATATATACCGGGTGTTTTTTTTAAACTGAGACGATCAAATATCTCGAAAAATAGCCACTCTACGGAAAAAATGTCCATAATCAAAATTTAATCATACCGCGGGGGAAATACATTAGTGCAAAAAAAAAGTCCCCCCACCCCCGCTTTGTAGGTGGGGCGGGGGTAACTTTTAAACTAAGATAGGAAGCCATATTTTTTATTGCAGATATGGACTCTACGACTAAAAGTACGTATGATTTGAATGAAATATCTTGTTCGGTTCATGATAGATGGCGTTGTAATCGACGAAATTCAATTTTTCAATTTCTCCTTCTTAGAACACACGCATTCGATTCTGCAATACGTTTGAAATAAAAAAACATCACGTTTTCATTGGAAATACTCGATATTCGTCATCAAAACAATTTATTCAGTTTTGTAAATCTAAAATAAGTGTTCAAAATGATGGCCTGCGACTTCAATGCACTTATTAATCCGCATTTCAAATGATTGTACACAACTGAGAAGTGTGTCTGGTTGAATTTCAGAACACGCATTTCTGATTCGCTCAATCATGTTCTCACGTGTTGTGGGTTTTTGTGTGTAAACTTTGTTTTTGAGGTAGCCCCACAAAAAAAAATCTGGCGCAGTAAGATCTGGTGATCTGGCGGGCCAATTTATCGGACCAGCTCTACCGATCCAGCGACCATTGAAATCACGATCAAGTATTTCACGTGCCATCAACGAATAGTGTGCAGGACAACCATCATGTTGAAACCACATGTTCCGTCTCACTTCTAAGCTGAAATTTTCAAGTAATATTGGCAGTTCATTTTCCAAAATGTTTCGGTACATTTGACCATTCAAGTTGCCTTCAATAATGTGGGGGCCTATGAGTTTGTTGCCAATTATTCCACACCACACGTTGACAGTCCAAGGACGCTGATGTTCAACTTGACCAAGCCAGTGCGGATTTGTAACACTCCAATAATGCATGTTGTGTCGATTAACCGTTCCATGGTTTGTAAAAGATGATTCGTCGGAGAACATTACGTTACGAAAAAAATTGGTGTTTTGTTGTATTTGTTCACGTGCCCATTGACAAAAAGTTACCCGATTTTGGAAATCAACGCCATGAAGATCTTGGTGTAAAGACACATGATATGGATGATACTTGTGCCGTTTTAAAATATTCCAAACACTGGTGAGGGACAATCCGGAATCGTGAACTATTGTGTACTAATATGAGGATTATGAGCCACTGCTGCCAATACAGCAATTTCATTATTTTCTCCAGTTACTGTTGCTCTACGGGTCCTCTTTTTCGGTTGAACATTTCCATCAGTAATAAATTGTTTGATAGTACGGCCAAATGAAGCACGTGAACGAATCCTATCCGGAAAACGTTGAGCGTAAATAGCAACAGCATTTTCAAGATTTCTGCCAGCTTCTCCTAAAAACCAAAACCATTTCAATTTTCTCTGGCACAGTTAAACGCTCCATTCTAAAGTATTTTGTCGTTTATTTTGCAATTACGAAAAACATGAAGATAAGAAATAACACAAACGTTAAATGTGATTTACAAAACTGAATAAATTGTTTTGATGACGAATTTCGAGTATTTCCAATGAAAACGTGTTGTTTTTTATTTCAAACGTATTGCAGAATCGAATGCGTGTGTTCTAAGTAGAAGAAATTGAAAAAATTGAATTTCGTCGATTACAACGCCATCTATCATGAACCGAACAAAATATTTCATTCAAATCATACGTACTTTTAGTCGTAGAGTCCATATCTGCAATAAAAAATATGGCTTCCTATCTTAGTTTAAAAGTTACCCCCGCCCCACCTACAAAGCGGGGGTGGGGGGACTTTTTTTTTTGCACTAATGTATTTCCCCCGCGGTATGATTAAATTTTGATTATGGACATTTTTTCCGTAGAGTGGCTATTTTTCGAGATATTTGATCGTCTCAGTTTAAAAAAAACACCCGGTACCTATATATATATATATATATGTATATATATATATATATATATATATATATATATATATATATATATATATATATATATATATACATATATATATATATTTAAATATATATATATATATATATATATATATATATATATATATATATATATATATATATATATATATATGAATCAATTTCAAAATTCCACTGTTCAACACAGTTGATGAAATATTGAATTTTAATAAAAACTTTTTTTTATTCGCCACGGTTCAAAAAACAAAAATTGCCAAATTTTTAAAATCGAATTTCGGTCAGTAATTCGTTGAATGTTTAAATGGAAATTTAATTATACATAAAATGCAACATTTAAAAACTAAAAAAAAAAATTCTAGAAACTTGTTTGATTTAAAAAAGTTTATATGTTAAAATCAGAAAGTTTAGAAACTTTTGAAATGTTCTGAATTTCTGAGTCATTTAAGTTTGAAAACATTAGATAATATTTGTTAAATTAAAATTAATATTTAATTTATTCTTTTTATCATAACTTTTTATAACTTCGTACGATATCGCATGTATAATTCTAAAATTCCAATTCGCTTTATTGAATATTGGCACGAATGAATTTCGATGCTTGAACTGATTCATATATATATGTACTAATGATAGTTTTACTCCTAACACAGTAATCATTATCGGTTCGATTTCTAATTAGTAAAACATCGTGTTAAAGAAACGCCCGTTTTCATTGTAAAAATTAAGTTTAAACCTGGAAGTTATAATTTAATTTATTTTTACTATTTTAATACTGATAAATGTAAAAGAACAAATAATAAATTTTAATTTGAAATTTTGCTCCCAGAGGTGGAAGATATCTTTACAAAAATTATACCAAAAATGTCTCAAGCCGCAAGAAATTATATTTTAGAATTTACAATTTTTGAATAAACTAAAAAAATTTAAATTTAAGATTTAAGAATCTTGAATTTCTAAATTTAATTTAAAATTCAGAAGAAAACCGCTTATAAATTTTTGAAATTATAATTTAAATTAAAATATTTAATTATAATTAGACCTTGAACCTAAATTTAAATTTTCAGAGGCAAATTCTACATTTTAACATCAAATTTCTATCCACAGTGTCCATAAAATTCATTGTTTGTTTAAAAGTTTCTAGATTTGAAATTTAATAATTTCTTGCTTCTAAATTTTTTGGATTCAAATATATTTTTCATAAGAAGAATCTTAAATCTGATCAAACTCAGAAGTTTTGTCTCCCAATATTCAATAAACTTCAGCTCTAACCTAGTTTAAAAATTGTTAACCATTTTTAATGGTTTGCTACAAATTTTCTAAAGTTTTAATCCTAAAGCGAAGGAAGGTGCTAGGTTCAATTGCTAAAATAATTCTATCCAAAGGCAAAATGTGTGTCTGTAGCCTAGGTACCAGACGTGCCCAAATTGGGCTCTCACCATTAATTTCGTGAGCAAGAAAAATCATCATCCAAGAGAAATTATTTATAAAAACCGATCCATTGGCATCAAACAAGCCATATGGTGTATACTAGTTAATGGCAAATTTTAATGTATATAAAGTTAGCCCAGAATTCATTCCCGAAAAACTTTTATATCAACTACTAGCCCAGGATTAACTTTCATTTTATAATTATCACTATGGTGACTCTTCACATATTTTATTTCAAAGATTTGAAGATGATAAATAAATGAGCAACACCCACATGGAAGTTTCGGTTTATAATTTTGTTTAAATTTTCTTTTCGTCGTCTTTCCTAAAACTATATTGTTTGTGGAAGATGAATCGTTTTGGTTACGTCAATGCGTTACGTTAGAAATGTGTAATAAACATAAATTTTGTTGTAAGCGATATTCATTGTATATATATATATATGTATTTATTAGTTTACTGTCGGTCGTCCACTGAAAATTTACAAACGAGCCGGCAGAAAAAAAAAACTCATTTGTTCAAAATTAAATATTTTTTTTTATTTTTATTTTTCTTGTAACATAACAATATAATTTAATTAATTTTTTTTTGTTTCCTGTCTATTATAAGATATATATAATAGCAAATATTTCATAATAATAATAATAATAAAATAATTTTTATTTTTATTTATTCATTTTTTCTGTTTTTAAACAACAATTATCATTATCAATCATTTCATAATATACATAAAATATTCATTTAATTATTTTTAATATTTATAATTATTATTATCATCATCAATTTTTGTAATTATTAATTACAATTTTATTTTGTTTTAAATAAATAAATATAATTTTATATAAAATATTATTAATTTGGCATCGCATTACAATATTATACAGCATGTTTCGATTTTTTTAAAAAATTTTATATATGTTTTTGGTTTTGGTTTGGTTTGGTTTTGTTAAATAAAATAAAATTTATATATTATAATTAATAAAAATAAAAATTAAAAATTAAAATTCACACTCAGCAAAAATAAAATATGTAATTTATTTATTTTCAAAATAAATAGATTTTTTTTAATTTATTATCATTATTATTATTTTTATTTAATATTATAAAAATAATATAATTATTTTGTTTTTTAAATTAAATTAAATTATAAATAGTATATGTTTTTCTAAGAAATCAACCCACACAAATTTCTTTTAATTTTTATTTTATTTTTTTTAAATAGTAAGACGAAAATTAAAAATTAAAAAAAAACTGAAAAAGAAATTTTTTTTAAGCGAAATAAATAATTAAATAATTAATAAATTATTAGATTATAAAAAATAATTTAGAAATCTGAATAGGGTAAAGCGATTTTCTTTGCTTTTTGATCTAGATGTACGGGACGATAATAGTCCTTCGATTGATTCCATCCCCGAGCGGCTGTATTATAATTTTTGCACGATGACAAATCCACGTTTGCATGTGGGCTAAGCGGTGCACTTTGAATATACGATGGAGATAGATTTGATGATGGTGATCGGCCGGGGTATGTTCCATAACCGTTTGATGGTGCATTATATTGTTGCTGTTGTTGTTGTTGTTGTTGTGGTTTTGGTAGAGTAGCGGACGGTGATGATTGCGCATACGAATTGTTGTTATTAAATTGCTGTTGTGAGTGTTGTTGTGGCTTACTTCCATAGCCGGGTGTTGGTGATGATCCATACGAAACAGGTGATGGATTGTTGAATTTCTGTTGTTGCGGTAATGAACGTTGGACATTCTTGGCCCATGGCACAGATTGATTGACCGATTGTGGAAGTGTTGATTTTGGTTGATAAATGTGTTGTTGTTGTTGTTGTTGTTGTTGTTGTGGTCTCTGTGGTACTGGCGATTTTTGGCCGAATGGTGTTGGTGACACATTACCTATTTTAGTTTGTTGTTGGGACGAGTAATAATTTTGAGTTGTTTTCTTTTCATATGATTGATAAGATTGTTGTTGATGTTGTTGTTGTTGTTGTTGTTGGTTTTGATAGTTTGATTGTTGTGCTGGTGGTTGATATTGTTGGGCTGGAGCTGGTGTTACAATTGTAGCTGGTGGTAATGTTGATGATCCATAAGATGAGCCATACGATGGTTTCGATGGCTTTGGGAAGTATTTCTCGGTTGCTGGTGGATCATAGCCAGCCAATGGAATTTCCGGTGGTGTGTATAAACCTAAATTGAAATTGAAAATTTCAGTATTCACTCTAATAAACAAAACATGTCAAAACGTTTACTAGAAATTTTGATTCCTGTCCAAATAAAACCTTTCACAAATTCAATTTCAAAATTCCAATTCTATAAATTGTTTAGAATTTGAACAAAATTTTAATTGAAGAATTTGGCAATGAACTATACTGTGATTTAATTTGAAAGATTTGAGATTTTATTTGACCAAGAAATCGTACAAAATGAAAATTGATGTAAAATTGCGGTCGGCGACACGAGAACAAACAGAATTTAATTTTTTGTTATCGTCCAATTAATCTAACGCCGCAATTTCCATCTAAATTTTCCACTGTATGGTAAAGAAAATCAATTAAAAACCATTATACAAAAAAATAAAAATAAAAATTGGAAGCAAGCATGACAAATGGAATTTGTTTAGTAATCATGAAATGTGATACGATCTGGTGGGGATGGTTTGTATATATAAGTATATATGGTCTACTCTATATATGGTATAATATTCTCCTTGCCTTGCTGTGACATTGTACTTGTGTATTGCTCATAATTTAAACTATCTTTTAGTGATGAATAATTTTCGAGACACGATAATGTTGCGGATGCAGATGATTTTTCATAACTGTTAGTAATTTGATGATTGTATGATGGACGATGGTTTTGTGACGATGAATACATAAAATTTTCATTATTTCGCTTCTGTGATGTAATTGCATTACTCGAATCATCATCATACATAATTGATTGATGGTTTTGTTGCTCCTCGTGCGCTTCTTCGTATTCTTCATGCGTCTGTAAATATTTTTCTTTGAGTTCTTGCTGCTTTTCATAATTAGTTTTTTCACATGTTGTGGCTCGACACACATTCTGATAATTGATTTTGGTCTGGCTCTTGACTGAATTACTACTAACTATTTGTTGTACTGGTTTTGGGGGTTCGTATACTGGCTGTTGTGGCGGTAATTGTATTATATTGTTATAGTTTGGTTGCGATTGTTCTTGAGTCTTTGGTTTTTTGTACTCTTCAAATGCGCTATTTTTATTACTCGGTAATTTGGGTGGTGGTAGGCTTTCACCTATCACCTTATAGCGCATGATCGGTCGTATTTGATTTTCGAAATTATTTATTAAATCTTTCACCGGCACTGATTTATAGTCTTCTTGATTTTCATTCTCTTCCTCAATCGCATCGTGTGTCGGATACTCCTCTTTGGTTACAACTTTTTTTAGTTTCACATTTTGAAGCGGCTGTAGTGGTTCTAGTTTGATTTGTTGCGTTTGTTGTATTATGGCCCCCTTTAATTCTCTCATCGTATTATCATACTGGGAATACTGTTGCCGTGCATCTGCCATAATTAATTCAGGCGATTTTGAAACGCATGACAAATAGTTTTGTTTGATTTGCAGCTCATTCTGTTGCTTCGATATTCGATGCGATTCTTCATTGATCCGCATAATTTCGGCTTCCTCAGAATTTTCATAATTCTCCGTGTACACGGCTTTCGTTGTCCGATATTGCTGGGAACTTTGTTGTAATTCACTACTATGGTTCTCATTTACAGAATTTGTTGGCGTTAACGTATCGTATATATTATCAGCTGTTGCTAGCATATAATCATATTCATCTATATATAGTTTTTAATTTTTTGAGTGAATGTAATTGAAAAAAATTAACATGATGGCGATAAGCAGTATAAATAGTTTATATGTATATAGAAAGCCAATGAAAAAAGCAAAAATTTATTAATTTAATTTAAAATAATTATTTATGTATAAGCTAATCAAATTATTCGGAGTATATTTACCACGTGGTAATTGAGCTGGTGGTGCACGCCATCCTTGTGGTACACTTGGTTTGTAGGCTAGGTCACGCTGTGCCGAGCTAGTGTATGATGCTGGTCTTGGACGAGGAGCCTATATGAATAAATTACAATACATTTAATTAAAAATATTTATAAGTAAATTATATTTATGGTTATAACCTGGGCCGGCAATTCCTGTGCTGGAGGTGGTTGATAATAACCACTTGGTGTACTATTATTATAGTCATAGCTAGGTTGACTAAGTGGGGATGGTTTTTTAACATCTTGAAAAGCGTTGTCAACATAGCCTGTTTCAAGAGCAGCCTCCCATGGTGACTTAACCAATTTGACACGTGATTGAGCATTATTGTATTTCTCCTATATAGAATATTTATGGTATAAAATAAGTTTCACGAGCTCAAGATATAGTATTAAGTTATATACCTGAATAAGTTGATCATATTTTATGCTTTGTTGCACACGTTGTGAACCAGCTTCGGTGAATGCTGGTAATGTTGATCCTGCTGACTGAACATATGGTACACCAGATGGGCTATGCTTAGCGGCAGTATTTTCATCGATGATATATTTGTCAGCCTTCCTCCTACGCTTGGCGAATAATTCGGCACCTGATTAAATGGGATAAATCGAGTGGGACGTAAATTTTGGTGTTGGTTTCGACTTGAATACGGTTAATATATATTTATGATCTGCAGTCTCAGAATAAAATCCTATAGAGTGGTCAACGATTTACAAAATACTTACCAGCTATACATTATGTTATTGTTTGTAATGTTTATTTAAAAAGCTTAAATATTTGGCTACCTGACAAATTAAGCTTATTTCACAAACTATATATTCAAATATATAAAACAAAGAATTCATGTCACATTAATGAATTTACAGTGCGTAATACAATGACCAAATAAAAATAACTGAAAAATTGTCCACTGGATTGAGAAATATTTTTTTGAGACTTTTCTTTAAACGTTAAGCACAAATTTAAAAAAAAAAAACACAATAATTACCTTTTCCTTTCGGGGCATGCAAAGCATTAACAACCTCATTACAAATTTCGGGCGATTGTATGGGTGGGTCGATATTATAGCCTTGACGACGAAGCGATTCTAAATCTCTTACTTGTCCCCGTGGATCCATTACCAATTTCAATGGTAAACGACCACCACTTTGCGGTTGGTACGGAGTATGCTGCTGTTGTTGTCTTTGATAGAATTCGTTTTCTTTAATTTGTTGGGTATATCCATTGTATGATTGAAGATCGGCCCGTCCTTTTTGTATGTAAATGTAAAATATTAACAAAACAAAAAAACAAAAAAAAATTTGGTTCATAATGTCAAAAATATAAGGCATAAATATCCATATTTTTTTTTTTTGTATGTGTGTATAATATATAAATTTGTAGTCAGATTCAATTATCGTGTTTATGTGTTCAAAAAAAATAAATTATTTATAAAACGTAAATAAATACCTTCGCCTTCATGTACCCATTTAACAGAACGCTTCTTTCTATTCGAATACATGGTTTGCCCTTTAGATTGCTTATTGCTTATATCACTCAGCGAATGTGATATTCTTCTAGCCAACTCGACCTGATCTTCGACGGTTGGATGAAGACCGGTCGAGTAAAATTGCGAAGAAGCAAATAATTTTTTTCCTAAAACACAATTTGGGAAAATAGTTTTGTCTTAGGGGGGGAGGCGAGTTCTTTTTTCTTTAGTTATTTTTTTTTTAACGGTCAACGGAAAAATCGCAGATTTATATATTACAAAGGACATGCTTTAAAAAAAAGGATATATTAACTAATATATATATAAATCATGTCTTTGGGTCTATAAATAATTTATCTAAAATTTTATATAAAATCCTTATGTACTAATTTTTAAAACTTAAACAAAAAGCACACCAAAACTATATATGTATATATATTCAAATTCGAGCTTTAAAGTTTTGCGTGAAAAGTTGTTTTGAACATTATACATATTTGAATTTTGAACAGAAAAATTTTGGTTTTTTATTTTTAGGATTTTTACGAGTAAACTTGTAGAGTAAAACAAACACTTACGATGTCTATTCGATGGTAAAATTTCTTCAGCATCATTTGCAGGAGTGAAAATCTTTTGTAGATCAACATGAGTGGTTGGAGCTGAAGGTTCCTAAATTACATAATAACAATAATAATAATAATAATAATAACAAACAAAATTGTAATGATATATAGTTATAGTAAACATTGTCTTTATTGTTTGCATGACTTAGATTTTAAAACTGTTTGTGTACGCAAACAATATAAGCAATGTCTTAAGATATATGTAGATGTATGTGTATTGTGTGTAAAAAGGTAAAAAAAAAGCATATTTCTTGATATTTTGTTTTTTTAAAAAAAAGGTTGTTTATGATTTAATGTCGGTTGTTTGATAAGAAAAACATAACAACAACAAAACTAAAAACTTATATTAAAAAAAAAAAAACAGCCAGAAGCTAACAAACTGCTTTATTGTTTGCTCGCATAAAAAAAAAAATTTATTAAAATTAAAATTATAAAATAATAAGCCGAAAAGTAATGCGTTTTTTTTAAATATTTTTCAAAGAAAATTTAACAAGTTACAAAAATTTTCTTTTTCAATTTTTTCGTGTACATGAAGTAAAGAGATTTTTTATATTTAGTTTTTGACCCAAAGACTATATATTATAAATTATAATATGCATTTTGCTTTATTGTGATGAGTGCCCGGCCGCGCGTATACTATATAACGCCCGCACACTTAAACTATATAACATATTACAAGACGTATTGGACCATTGCCTAAATATTATGTTTCTAATGTTGCGAAAACTATATAATTATATGATACACGAAACAGGTGTCATATCCCATCCTATATTTTAGTTTTAAACTCCTCCACTAATTATATAAATTCTATAAAACACATAACTCATCGATCGTCACTTGTATATCTATATAAATGTTATTTATGAACACCGCGGTCATACAGCAGTCAGTGCCCGGTTGAAACGCGCTTGAAACATAATATCTAGTATATAAATTTAATTTCTCGAAATATTTTTGGAACTGGGCCAAATTTTATCTATATACATATGTACATATATATTGTCACACACGCGAAAATGTATTAAAATTTAAAACAAGATTTCTCTCATTCTCCAGATGTTTGTGTATATCAATAAATTTGATTTTTAAAAAGATGGTGCGGGGCCTTGTAATATAATATATTTGTAAGTGGGTTTATAAATTGCAAAATTATGAGCCAAGCAAAATGCATACGAATTTAGAACTTCCGTTTGCCGTCTGTATTAGATATGTAGACATATAAGTATACAGAAAAAAAAAAAACTTCTGTCGGAAAATCGTTTCAAAGATGCTCGCCCTCTCCCCTAATATTATTATTTTTAAATATATACAAATAATTAAATATAATAATTAAAAATAAAATAAATAATAATTATTGTGGTTAGTAGAATATTTTTTGTATATTAGATTTTGCTCACTAAACAGGTGTTTTGTGCGAAAATTATAAAATTATGTATACATCTTAAATCATCAGATGTGATGAAAAAATTTATTATTAAAAATAAATTTTCTTTGTTCTACATAGTTTTTCAACATGATGTGTGATGTTCACAATACAGTAATTATATGTATGTATAGGTCTCGCTTACCAAATGGAATATTTTTTTACTTAAATCGGTTAGAAATTGTTTGGCCGAGGGATCTCGACGATCGGACGGTTTAAATCCGCGTGCCTTCTCCACAGTACAATTGGCTGTGGTGTACGAACGTTGTAAATCGCCAAAATATGGTGATTCACTGTATGCTGAATAATCATAGCCATCACTATAATTTCCAAAATTTTGGGTGCTCATACTTCTCTGCATTTGATACATTTTGAATTTTTATTTTTTTTGTAATAAAATTGTTTTATTTAATTATAAGAAATAAAAAATAAATAAATTATTTTTTACGAATCGCTAAAATAAACAATATTTTTTTTTTTTTTGTAAAGAAAAGAAATTTTAATTTAATTTCAGTATTTTATAAATATAAATAGTTTTTACTTTTAACACGGCGTCGTCGTAATCGCATAGTCACTTTAGTATTTTTCACATATAGATAAAAAAAAAACTTTGGTCACTATATTTTCCTCATTTTACTGTAAAATAGATAAAAAAAAACACGATCTGATCTATTCTCGGAATTAACATTTTATAATACCTAATTTGTACACACCTCTAAGTTTAATTATTATAAACTATAAAATTAAAAGTAATAACAACACCAATAACAATAATTGTAATAATCAACTGTTCAACGTTAACAAAATTCTAACTAAAGAACCGAGATCGGGTGTATATGCTTGCACACAACAAGAGCGCTGAAAAAATATTTTTGGACGATTTATTTTCGGTTTCGTGAAAATGAGAAGGAAAACATTTTCTCGAGAATAAAAATACATTTTTTTGTTTGTTTGTTGTATGTTGAGTTGGAAATGAACATGTTTTTTTGTGAATATCGGACTCGATCTACATAATATACAATTCAAAATTAGATACGCGAAATGCCGAACGCACGTACTATTTCCTAACATACATTTTTATAACAATTAATTTTATTTTTATCGAAACTGTTCGCACCGAACACGCAGCCCGAGGAGTTTGGTTCGCTGCCAAGTATAATATATACCAATACTATACTATATAGTTTCCAGAATTATTGTACATTTAACAAAAAAAATTAAATATTTTTTTTAATGTAGAACATATAAATAAATAACATTTCAAATCAAACGATTTTCTTTGCGCACAGTCAGTTCGACTGGTGAGAAATGATTTGAATATTGAAAGAGGACCAAATGTTTAATCGGCGGAATTAATTTATGTACATAAATGCAATTATACATATTTAGTTCAATGACTTAGACGTGTGTGGGCTTCATTAATATATTTTAATATTTTAGCTCAAGGAATATTTTAACTATTCGCACTGATTAGTATAAAGAGCATTAACTATCTTATTACACGATATTTTCAAGGTCAATCAATGAGTCAAAGCCTGCAATGGCTACATTTTTACTCATTGTAACTGCAAGTAAACATGTTTACTGTATCATTTAATTTATGTATTTGGTAATAAAATATAAATTAATGGATACATTTTGTCATAATAAATTTGGAGATATGACGTCTTCGGCTGTTTACAATGAGAGGTCAAAATTTACACTACACAACACAAGTGTGTATCGGTGGCCATGAACCCAATCATTAAATAATTAAATTGTATTTAAATTATTCAAAACGAACTCGAATTATGCCAGGTTTTCGTTCGTATATTAAACTTCCATAATAATTTTACATAAACATTGGCATCAAATTTAAAATTATTTATAAACTAAAATAATCAGATTCCAATAAAAAGAAATCGTGAATTCTTCGAACTTATAAGAATAATATAAAAAATCGATGAGCTTCACGTGTGGTATGTTAATGATCAAAACCTCTTTGTTTTACTAGAGTTAGTCAAGACCGGCCCAAAGTATGCTGCAGCTCCTGCATAAAACTAATTTTTTTCTCAAAAAACTTAATTTAATCTTAAACGGGAAAAATTTCGATACCAATTTTCAAATTGATAAACAGAACAAATTTAAAATTCGAATTAATGAATTTTAAAAATTTGAATATTATTTGGGGGTTTAAGCGTCATCTATTATTTTCTACGTCGCCGTGTCGACAACCCCTACACAACGTCAACAACGTAAACAACCTAGTTGACAACCACTCCTAGAGTGATTTTGTCAATTAGTACTAAAGTAGGTGGCCAAATATCTTTTCTGCAAACCAGCGATATAAATTGTTTTAAAATAGTATAAAAAATTCGAGTTCAGGAAGGCTATGAGCTACCGGGTGATTAAAAAATCAAATCGTTCAGAGATAAACAGAACTTTGTCCGCTTAGCGTGCCAGACTGCTCTATGTCCAAGCTTTGACAAAATTCAATGATTGTGTTTTGATGGAAGATGAAACGTGATTGAAAGTGGATTTGAAACAGGTTAGCAGATCAAAATATATATATCTTGCCAATATAGTGAATGCGAATGATATATTAAATTTACCTTAACTTAAGTTTTACAGAAATAGCCAAGTTTCATTCATGTTGGCCATATTCCACAATATGATAAAAAAATAATTTTTTATTCCCCACAATTAGTAATATTCTAGAACTTTATCCAAAAATCAATTTATAATCCCATTTCAATCCAACGTGCCGGATGTCATCAGAATCGTTTAAGAAATAGCTCCCGCAGTTAAGTTTCAGTATATAGGTAAGCCAGAACTTCATTCTAATTTAGTCATCCAGAACTTTATTCAAAAATCAATTTAAAATTGCATTTCCATCCAATATGTTCAGATTTATCCTAATCTACCAAGAAACAACCTAATCATCATCTAGTAGTCTAAATATCAAAACATTATCGTGATAGACGGCGCTGCTATGCTATTGTTTATCGTGTTTTGAAATGGTAACGGTAAATTGTTTGCGATGAACTGCCTGTGATAAACCAGTCTAGAACAAAATTTTTGGCCTGAATAAATCACATCAGAAGTTGTGTAGAATCTCATGGGGACCATTGAAAATCATGTGCTTGGCTTTATCAGTTATAACCATATTTGAAATTTAGACCAATCCGAACGTTTAGTGCAAAAACTTTCTTTTATTTCAACATATATTTCTAAAGTTATAGTATGGTATGTGGTTCCCGATTTAATTTGAACCTTTTCTTTAATTTCTTTTACGTCTTAACTGAATCGCCCTTTTTCAGAATATTAATTGTCGACATTGACAAAAAATATTGCCAAGCAATTTACGTAATATTTTACGAATCGACAAGCGCGTAGATTACACGGCATAATCTAGCTCGCCCAACCCTGATCTCCATGAATTTAATTTTTACAATATTCAAAATTCGCAAATTTAGAGAAAGTTAACTACTAGATTTTGTCCAAATTTTGAATGAATATTCGGAATTTAAATCATTTTTTTGAATATATTTAACAAATTTCTGTGAATTTTTAAATCTCACCAATAAATTAATTGCACCTAAACTTTCACGTGCCAAGGCTTCGATGAATCTAGTTTCATCGGATTTTCAAAAGATCAAATTAATAATTCTTTCATTTTAAATATTAAAAAAATACAATTTTTAAAAATGTACTTTGCGCTCAACGTTTAAGTATTACAATTTTTTAAAATATTTCTATAACTTTAAATTAATTTTGTGAATTTAAAAACGTTTTTAGAGGGAGCTATTTTATCACATATAGGATGCTTTATGCCATACAAAATTTCTGGCCAAGTTTGTTGAATAGGTGAAATAGGTCTTAGGGCTTCCATTAAATATTTTATTCCATGCGATATGCGATATGCGATGGATTCAAAAAATTTGAAAAAGTATTTTAATTTCTTTTTCTTACTAGCTAATTCAACACACAACAGTTTCAGTGTGAATAAAGTTCTAAAGTACATTGGTAAAATACTGGTCTCAATTGGAAAATTTCGAACAACAATAACTATAATTTTTAAATTTAGTTGGAAGCTTTGGAAAATACTTGTTAGCTTGCAGTTTAATTGTCATAACTAAGAGATGCATTGAAAATTCAACCCACGATTTTGACGTTTACAAATCTGAATTTTAGCTAAATAATTCATTTGAAATTTACGAATTGAGCAATTTCGTAACCGAATTTCACTTTTACGATTCTGAAACGCTCATTAAAATCCCTAATTTATGGTGGACATTTTTTCAATTTTAGAGCATTTCTCCAATTTTTCCAGTATTCGAATTTCACATACTAGGGAGATTTTGGAGTATTCTTCAAAATTTAAATTTTCAATAAAAAGCAAAACCAAGGAGCTACACAATGTGCCAATTAAATCGAACCTGTAGTCGTGCGTCCTCGATTTGGCTGTTAATGGCTTGATACCAGGAATCAAATAAGCAAGACTTGGAAGAGTTTTCGGCCACAGAACGATTAAAAATAAATTCAATAAAGAAATTGTTTGAACATGAGATTCGAAAATGATTTCTGTTGGAAATTTTTTAGAAAGCCATTTATTTAGTTCAGACCCAGCGCCTCGAGTACCCATAATTCGGCACTGGATTTAATTTTTGAATTATTTGGTTATTGGAACTAAACTAAAATCTAGTTTTCGTCAAACAATAGGAAGCTTTAAGAAAAGTATTAAATTCTTAATATTGTTGAGGACAGCATATTGAGTTTTAACCCGTTTTCAGATTTAGTGAATATTAATCCGGATTTAATAACATAATTTTAAGAGTGATACTTCAATTATTTGAAATTTGTTGGTAATTTTAAAATCAACTACCAAATTGGATAAATTTGAGATTGTGAATTTTAACATATATTTTCTCGATGAAGAGAATTTCTTTGGAAACCATGTTAGTTTCTCATTCATTCTTATTCTTTCTAAAAACAAGCTATATTCCAAATTTATTAGGGTAGATAAGGATCTGTTAAAAATTACTTTCTATCATATTGCATAATCCGAACTTAAATACGCCCTTTGCGCGACTAACGATAAATATTAGATATTTGTTTTGTCATTTCTGTAGCAATGAAGGAATTGCCAAAATTAATTTTTGTTTCTCTCCTTGATCGCGTGGGTAGCGCTAGTATAGTTTGTTATTTTTGTTTAAAATTCACTATCAAACCTTGGCCCCATTTATATTATTTGATGATGATAAATTAATCTCGAAAAGTTATATATTTTCTTGTTATTCACTATATAAAGTAAGGTTATGATCTTATGTTGTTGTCTTTTTTAGAAAAATAACATTCAGGTAACTAAATATTAACATTTGACAGGCTAAACTTAAAAATGCCGAATGCGGATCTCAAACTAAACATAGTCTGGCATTTAAAATGATGAAAGACAAAAAATGCAAACAAATCGGTTATGTTCACGGTTATCATTGTTATGTTAAAACTAGCGGCACCTCTAGTTGAAAATACGAGAACTTTATTTTAGAATAAAATGAAAAATTGGTAAGACAAAGGCTTAATGAAAATGAAATCTCATCAACTTTGGTTCTGTATAAAATGGAAACAACATTAAAAATCATAAATTCCAAATTCCAGTAATCTACATTTAAACACTGTCATGAAGGCCAGATTTAATTTTGTGTTAGTAAAATTCTTTCTGGAACATACATTAAAATCACAAATTATAATTTTACTAATGTCATTGGTAAATCTTAATTATTTATAAAACCATTGCTCTATTTAGGGACATGCCACCAGCTATTGACAAAACGTGACATGTTGGTTTATACAATCGAAAATTAATAAATGGCTTCCGTATGATTTGTACCCAAGTATCAAACTATATACATATATAGGCTCTTCTATAGCATTCTCTTGTTTACATTATAATCCATTTCCTACTCCTCTAGATCCTACAATAACACAAATCACTTACGTATTCTAATTAGAAATACTTAAAGGCCATTACTGGCACCTTAGTGAATCAACAGTATGACTCCAGTGGTTTCGATCCTGAGCTTGGTTTTCATACTGTCCAATAGAACCTGAAGAAGCTGAGTTGTTCTCTACACCGTGGAGCCATCTTTGTTCTTTTCCGGAGGTCTTTTTCAAATTTATTCAATTTAAACCAATAATTGAATGGCAGGAATTAGGAGTATAGTATCAATAATAAAGTTTACGGATCAAACGGACTTCGAAGTAAAACATTACCTTAACGCAGCTTCATTTCAATTAGACAATGTGTTGTAGTTTTTCTGCAAAACCTGATGTATTTTTAATTTATAATTCGATTTATCAATTTTCACAATTTCTAACTGTGGGTTTCACATTGTTAGATATTTCAACCTATAAGGATGCACTAATTCAATGTAAAAATTTCTTTATACAATAGATAGTAACAAAATTGTTTGGAACCTATGATGTTTCCCCACTCATAATGCCACAAAACCCTTGATACAAACCCAGGATTGTATCATAATATGAACGTGCACTGTTGCCTTAGCGCAAAGTATATACAAAGTTTAAATTAAAGAAGTGATAATGATGTGCATCAATTAGCGATAAAATTGGCACCAAACAGAATTATAAGCCGGACAACTGCAGTTATCATCCTCCTCAAGATAGTTCTGGCATTAAAACCATGCAGCATAGATAAAAACAGATTTAATACATATTGGCAATCTGTGATAAATTTGCAAATGGGCAATGGATTATCTAACGAATTGACGACAGCTTTGTGATATATGCATGAACACAGACAAATATTTTTGCCTCTAGCGTCGAGTTTTCGCTTGAAAAAATGTACAATTCGAACCGAGGGCAGTTGATTCCAAAAGGCGCTAGAAAAGAATTACAGCTATCTGAATAGAAAACTTTATATGGATTGATCTATCTTCTTGAGAAAACCTTGTGAAATGAGGCGTGCGATAAAATCGAAAACATTCGTTGCCCTAATGCAACTCAAGCAAATTGATCGATAACACGCATCGTGTCTGGAATGACAGTGGAGTTGAAGATATCGTTCAATATTTTGAAGATATTTAAGTTTGACAATATAGGAAGAGCTTAGTTAGTTCTTAGTTCGCAAGACAAATAGTGTTGTAGTTGCTGAAGTTTTAATAAAAAAGGACTAAAAAGGGGTAAGACTATACTAATTTCTAGGTAACAAAGACAATTAAATCAGTTCACGGACAAAGCTTTCTCAACACAAAAAGCCTGGAACAACCAGGTTTTACAGGACTTACCTTTGAGAACAGTTGAGGAGTTGCTCATACAGCGAAACGAGTTAGGGTCCGTATAATATACACTAGGGCTTTGGAATAGTCCTACTTCTTGAATTTTAACACTTCAAAACTAATTTTTTTAAATTCTCTCAAAATAAAATGAATTAATTTAACCCCCGTTTAGATAGAAATTTATCACCCTATAAGTATATCGATTACATGATTTATCTTCTTTCGTTACTTGTACACTTAAGTTACTCGTTCGTATATATAATATATAATCTTGAAAATCGTTAATCGAGCATCGATATTTTAGTCTTAAACTGATTATCTCTTCGCCTTAAACTTTAATTTTTCTGTTGTTCGCTAAAAAAAAAAAAAAATTCACAAGCACGATTTTCCAATTTTCTGACAAAACAAAAATAATATTGTTCTCGTTTCATCCATGGAAATGTCGTTCATTTTCATATTATTGTTGTTTCCTTTATCTCTTCTATATATACATACGAAAAGTACCAAGATAACGAAAGAAAAAAAAAAGCTTTATCTAATGTATACACATACAGTACATAGAGATAAAATGAAAAATTACTGAATATAGATCAGTATTCACGAGGAAATTTTCTATGGGGGAAAAATATGGTTTATCGATTATTTATTATCGAGTAAATATACCGTACATAGTTTGGTGTAACACAACAATGATGCTGCAGAATTGAAAGAAGGTGGTCGAAAAATCTATATAGTGTACGCTTTTATGTTCGTAAATGAATAATCAATTTTTATGGATTTACTGAAAACTACTCCTGATTTAATTGGAAATATACAGCAGCGCAGGCACGACACGAGATAAACATTGTGTTGTGTTTAAAAGAAATTAACCGAAACAGATTGAGAATGTATATTGTGTATTATATTTTATCCAACACACCTAAATGTTAATTTTCAATTATCTATGAGAAAAATATAAGAAAACGTATAATTGCTTTGGGTTGAGACATAATATTTTCGTATATGAAGTTCATTAACATTGTGTAGAGCGAATGGAAACAATGTTAAGATAATTAATTCAGCACGAAATTTTAATAAATCTGTCTAGCCTTTATATAATTGAACAATTGTATTTTATATCCAAATGAATTATTAATTTAGATTATAAGGAAATAGCCAGTTGTCAAATATTATTATGACCGTGTTCAGATCATGAACTTGAGTATTAAATTGCTTAATTTCGACACACTATTTGTCTAGACTTAAGTAAGTAGTTTAAATTTCGTTGTATAAATCGTTTGATCTCAATCAAGATGTATACAGGTGGATTGCTATATATATACATATATACACGAAATATTCGCTCGAGTGTAACAATGCGTCTGTTTAATTAGTATAAAATGCTAAAACAAACGAACGAACGAATTTAATTGATTTTCTTTTTCTTAATTTTCCAACAAAAGTAAATATTTATTTTAACGCAGGCATCCTCCGCCAAAATATTTTTTTTTCTAATATCGAAATTATTAAGCGATAATATTATGATTTCTAAATTTTCTGCGTCGACTATTATATATTTGTACGCCAGATTAATTAAGTTCATTGTTTACATTTTCCCCGCATAGTGAACATTTTTTTTCGGAAATTTGAGATGATGATGTATGCCTATACATACATACTCGTACATATATTGAACGAAAAATACGTGTTCGGTGCGGGAAATATTTTGAAATTTGATTTATGATTGATGATTTTGAATATCAAGGTTGGATAAAGTGTTTTCTGGCATTGGGCCAAGTTAAATACGGAATTGAGAGTAAAATATTTCTATTGACAATAACAAATCATATTGGTATAGACTATACGCTGTCTATCATCTAAATCGTTTGTTCTTTTTATATTATTTGACACCGTTTATTTTAAACATATATACTCGTTGTAGGTATGTCAGATGACATAATAAAATATGTTAAATACTGTCTACACAAGAGCTATAGAAAATATTTTCCAAATAAAACAAAAAAATTGAGGAAAATTCATTAAGTTAATTTAAAAAAAATAAAAAAATTGCGAAATTGTTTTCTGTTATTTAAATTTAATTCTTAGATAACTGTCCTCAGCCAGTCTCTTAATTTTTGCCATTGTCAAAAGAATTTTATTTAATTCCGATTTTATAAATTGTACAAATTCTTTATTTATAAATTTCTTTTCTTTCAAAAAAATATTTTAAAAACTAAATTACACAAAAAACATTTTTTTTTTGTAAAAATCAATTTTCTCAATTTGATTTGATTTTTAACAAACAACAAAAAATTAATTAAATTATGTATATTAAAAAAAAAAAACAAAATGAAATATGAATCATTCTGGAAAATTAGGGTTTTTCCTGAGTGAAAAAAAAAAAAAATATTGTGAAAGTCTATACATATGTTTTTTTTTAACTTCCATGAAAAACACTTAACAGTTGAATTTATGATGATAATGTGTAATGATCTCGAGACCTCGACTATATACATTATATGTATAAATAGAATTCGAATAGTTTCTTAATGCATACACTACTACAGTCTATACACTATTAAACGGTATATAGTTGAGTTCTTAAGTTGGTTTTAAAAATAAACATTTGATTTGGCCTATTTTTAAATATCTGGTTTTAAATTATATTTTGGTATATGTTTTGTCTATCCGAGTATGGAAATTGGAAAAATCGTAAATTAAACACTTTATAAGTTTATGTTGTATAACCCTACATTCTGGCTGGCATAAATAGTTTGAATTATTGATATTATGTATATATGTAACATTTTTTTGTGCGTAGAAATTGATTTCTTGTTGAGGAAGTTTATAGTTTATTGTAAAATTGTATATATCGGCTCAATATAATGGCAGAGTAAACATAATGAATTTAAATTGCGACCTTCCAGTATTAAACGATACATATTATTCTCTCAATAGCAGTTTATGGGGTTTACAAGAGGTCAGTTCATCAGAATACTCGTTATTAAAAGCACTATGAAAACGTGAATACTAAATTTAAATAATTATAAAAAAAGTAGGCTTTGAAATTGGAGTTGTTGTTGTATATATTGACATTTTATTCAGTTTGAGTTTTCTTTGTTTCAATAATTTTCGGCCTGCGCTAATTAATATTTCTTACTGTTTCGCTGGCCGTTTCTTTGTAAAAGGCTCATAAAATTTAATTTTGTAAAATAAACAATTAAAGTGACTAATTTTGTATATCTGTAAGTACCCGAGCAATTCAAAAATTAAATTTTAAATATTTTAATTTACTTTCTTGTTTTTTTTAAATATTTTCCTTATTCAAATATTCATGTTTTCCGATTTTTGGAACTTTAAACAAATTAAAATTAAATAAATATTGAAATTTGATTGAATTAATTAAATTACATGACATTACCTGATCTCCTGACAAATTTAGTTTTCAAATTCTGAAATATTTACAAAATTATGAAAATTTGTACATAAATTAAGGGACCAATAGATTCCTCAATTTTGAAATTTAACTTCTAACATATGGGACTAATTTAAAATTTTATTTGCGAATTGAAAATTGCTAAATTTACTTTACTTTTAAAATGTTATATCTGGATTTTGTATGGTCTGCGAAATTTTTAAATGTTGAATTTGAAATTTGAAGTTTGAAATTTAAAAAACTTAGAATTAAATTTTAAATTTAATTTTCATATTGGAATTTTTTAGATTTTAATTTTGTATGGAATATTTAATAATTTGAAACTCTAGAAAGTACATAGCTTTTCCCAAATTTTAGGTCCTATATACACGAATTTTACGACCTTTAGGCGTGTTGAAATCAGATAGATGTTTATTTTAAGCTTTTACAAAATTCAGTTCAAAAATAAATTTTAAAAATTCGTAGTAAACCTTCTGATCCTTGATTTAGATCAGAATGATGATGAACAAATCTCCTTTGTTGAGAGTGCATAATCCATGGGCCGAGCCATCGTTCATATCAGTGCAGGCTGGCATGGAGTTATACAAGGTGTAAATGATCAACTAAATCGAACCTGTGGCCGTGCATCCATTTGGCTGACAACGGCGTAAGGCAAGGACGCAAATTAGCGAACTGCGAAAAAGTCGGGAGGGCCTTGAGCCCGTAACAATAAGAGAGTATAAAATGAAACAAAAAAAATTTGTTAATTAAAAATCCTTAAAATAATTTTCCTATAAAATTATAGAATATCACAAATTTATATGAATTTTAAAAAAATATTCCTAAATTTCCCAAGCCAGCTCAATTTTAGTACTCGTACTAAGCTCAAAAAATTTCAGTTTATCGAATTTTAACAACAAATATGTTAAAATCTTTGAGATAAAAAAAAAAATTCCATTTTAAAAATTATTGAAATTTTCATCAACCAGAATTATTTAGATTACATGCCATTTCCAGATTTCCTTAATTTCCTCGGTAAACTTGGTTTTCAATTTCTGATATACTTACAAAATTTTGAAAATTTGTACTAAGATTAAGAGAACAATGGAACACTCGGGTTTGAAATTTTACTTCTAACCTATGGGATTAATTAAAATAATTAAAATTTTAAATGTTAATTGAAAATTGCTAAATTTTACATTTAAAATTTTATATCTGGAATTTTTATGGGTTGTAGAATTTTAAATTTGGAGTTTCCATTTAAAAAATCAATATTAGAATTTTATAATTTTGAATAAGTTTTGATATTTTATTTCATAGTAGGAAGTTCTTAAATTTACAGAAATTCGAATTTGTAATTAAGATTTTTTTAAATTAAGATCTGGAATTGTGAATAATTTAAATTTGTAGAACGTCCCTATTCCCAAACTATGGGTCCTATACACCAATTTTACGACCTTTAGGAGTGTTGAAATTCAGATAGGTATTTGGAAATTTGCGAATTAAATAATTAAGCTTTTACGAAATTCAATTGTCTTTAAAATAATTTTCCTATAGAACTAAATAGTATTACTAATTTATATGAATTTCAAAACGAATATTCCTAAATTTCCTAACCGAGCTCAATTTTAGTACTGAGCTCAGAAAAGATTAAAGTGTTAAAGTTTGACGTTAAGCTAAACCAGATTTAAAATTTTAAATAAACTTTGAATTTGTCATTAATAGAATTTAATGTTTTCTGGGAATAAAATTTGAGTTTATCGAATTTTGAACTTTTGAAACCGAATTTTACATTTCCTAATTTGCATTTTTGAATTTTGAAAACCTTTAAAATCTTTATTTTGACCTTTAATATCTTTGAGATTTATAAAAAATCGGTTTGAACCATATTCAGCTTTTTCAAGTTCCTAGACCAAAAATTTTCAAAATTAAAATTGATTTTGGGGATGTCTCCAAATTGTATTCAGAATTGGAAATTTCAATTCAAATTTTGGAAATTATTCTATAATATTATTTAATTTTGAATTTAAATTGACCTTTAACGGAATTTCAGGATTTTAATTTTTATTAATTTTAAATTTTATAATCAAATTTTAGGGTACCGGATTTTACAATTCTGATAACAAATCGATATTTTCCCCTCAATTAAATAAAACGAAATTATACGAACAGTTCTTAAAGTTTC
Organism: Tipula unca; assembly: GCA_951394425.1. Lineage (NCBI taxonomy): Eukaryota > Metazoa > Arthropoda > Insecta > Diptera > Tipulidae > Tipula > Tipula unca. The sequence goes on along the minus strand of OX596381.1, from coordinate 174,204,285 downwards.
GCTGGCTATTTATTTATAACTGATTTGTTATGGGCTCGTAGAATTTTATTTCGTAAAATAAACATTTAATGGACAACTTTTGTAAACATGTAAGTACTCGCGCAATTAATTATTCAAATTCAACAATAAAATTAAATTGAACTCAAATATCAGTGTTCATTTTTTAAATTTCTTTGTGGTTTTATTTTAAAATTTTCAATATTCAAATTTTCATGCTTTCAGATTTTTTTTAATTTTAATCAAATCCAAATTTAAAATTTTATGAATTTCCATTAACCAGATATTTAATAAATATTGGTGTTTGATTGAATTGTAATTTCCTAATTTTATTAATTTCTCCATTCGGGAAATTTTGTTTTCAAATTTTGAAATATTTACTTTAAATTTACTTTAATTTTCCATTTAAAATTCTATATGTTAACGGTTTATGTTTTGAATATATTGTTTTGAAATCTTTGTCAATATGTGATATAATTAACTAATTTACTATTTAGAGTGCTGAAGAAAGATTTTTTATGCTTTTCAGAATTTTAGATTTTGGAATTTAAATCTGAATTTTCGATTTTGCAATTGAAAAATTTAGAATTATAATTTAACAATTTTGAATTCTGAACATTTAGTATATTTATTCTGAGAATTGAAACTTATAATTTTAAATATTTGGATATCTGGAATAATGCATAATCAAATATTTAGTACGCAATTATTCTCAAACTATGGACCGATTTTCACTAATTTCACGAACTACACATGACTTTTACGACACTTGGGAGTTAGAATATATGTATATGTATGAAATTTGCGAGTTTAAATATTATGCTCTGATGAAAGTCAATCCAAAGAGAAATTTTAAAATTCTAGTTATTCAAATTCGTAATGAAACTGCTGATCTTAAATGCTGATTGAGTTAAACCTAATTTTAAACATTCAAATAAATTTATTTTGAATTCGTCTTCAATATAACGTGGAAGTTTGAAAATCTGAAAATAGTCTGAAAATAAAATTTTAATTTACATTTCTGAATGTGACTTATTCAATTTTGAAAACTACAAATATGTGCCTTTAAAAACTTTGCAATTTAAAAAAAATCAATTTCAACGATACCAACTTTTTCATAGTTCCTAGACATTTGCAAGTACCAAAAATTTTCAAAACTAAAATTTGAAAGCGATTTTATTATGAATTGTATCCAGAATTTGATTGTGAATTTAAAGTAAAGTTTCAGTTTTTTCAGTAACCGTTTTAAGTTTAAGTTTTTTTTTTAATTCATTAAAATCTAAATTTTATAATCAATTTTTTAAAACCGAATTTTATAATTCTGAATTCTAACTTTCAATTTAAACTACGAAAATTTTGAAAATTTTGGATATTCTAAAATATTATTGGTGTGTGCAGTTTGATAGCGTTTAATCCGAATAAATATTTACAACTTACAGTAGGTAATCAGTTTCAAAAATTTAGGAATTTAGGAATATTCAGATTAAATGGCAATTATCCAATTCTGTTAGACTAATATTCCAGATTTTGACGATATTATTCCCACAATTGCAATTTAAGATGTGCTTCAGTTTGCCAACTGATAAGTGAAACGAAATTATACGAACACTTCTAAAAGTTTCGCTGGCCGTTTATTTGTAACTGATTTGTTATTGGCTCGTACAATTTATTTTGTAAGATAAACAATTAAAGTGACAAATATTGCAAACCTGTAGTACTCTTAACAATAAAATTAAATTGATCTCAAATATCAGGGTTCATTTTATAAATTTCTTTGTTATTTTATTTTAAAATTTCCAATATTCAATTTTTCATGGTTTCGAATATTTTGAATTTTTAACAAATCTGAATTTAAATTTATTTGAATTTCCATCAGCCCGACAATTAAGAAATATTGGAGTTTGATTGAATTATTTAAATTACATGACATTTCCTAATTTTCTTAATTTCCTTGTGCAAATTCTGCAAATTATGTTTTCAAATTCTGAAATATTTACAAAATTTTTATTAATTGAATGAATTTTTAAATTAAGAGAATAATAATAGATTTCTCAATTTTGAAATATTACCTTACTCAAATTGTAAAGTTATATTTTTAAAATTTGGAATTAATTTAAAAAATTTGTTGAGAATTGTCAAAATTCAAAATTTCAGATTTAAAATTCTCTAAGTTAAAGTTAAAATTGTGAATATATACGTTTAATTATCAATTTACTATTTAGAATGCTGAATCTAGTTTTTTATGCTTCGCAGAATTAAAAATTCTGGATTTTTTGAATTTTTCAGTTTCAATTTAATTAAAAACTTTAGAATTAGAATTTTACAATTTTGAATTCTGAACATTTTGTATATTAATTTTGAGAATTGGAACTTACATTTGTAAATATTTGTGATTTTGAATAAATTTTATTTCGGAATTAAAAAATTTTAATTTTATAATTTCATAATAAGAGATTTTGAAATTTAAAGAAATTCGATTTTGTAATTACGTTATTAAATTATGATCAGTTATACTAAAACTATGGGTCCTAACCAATTTTACGACCTTAAGGAAAAATCTTTAGAAATTAGCGAATTTTAATATAATGTTCTTACGAACATGCAAATTCGTAATGAAACTTCTGATCATAAATTCGTTTGACGTTAAGTTAAACCAAATTTTAAATTTTCAAATAAATTTATTTTGAATTCGATATCAATATAGTGTGGAAGTTTTGGAATTCTGGAAATAAAATTTGAGTTTATCGAATTTTTAACTTTTAAAACCGAATTTTACATTTGCGAATTGGAATTAATGAATTTTGAAAACAGCTAATACCGTTTAAAATCGTTGATATTTAAACAAAAATTGATTTCGATGATATTCAATTTTTTAAAAGTTCCTTGACATTTTCAAGTACCAATTTTAATTTTCAAAATAAAAAATCGACAGCAAATTTATTATTTTGGGGATCTTTTTGAATTGTATTCAAAATTTGAATTTTGGACATTATAAATGATTTGATTTTGAATTTAAAGTGGAATTTAACAGAATTTCAATTTTATTTTATTTTTAAATTCATTAAATTTTTAAATTTTTCATCAAACTTTTTGAAACCGAATTTTACAATTCTGAATTCTAAATTTTAATTTTAACCACCAAAATTTCGAAAATGCTTTTTTCCTATATTTAATTTCAACGTGTGCAGTTAATCAGTTTAAAAAATGTAGGAATTTAAGAAAATTCACATTTTTTCAGTTAAATTTGATAGAATATGTATAGCATCACATAATTTTTAAATTTGTTGCCACTAACACATTTGCTTCTAGTTAATGTTAAATTACTATGCCAAATTTTAATATAAAAATAAATTTTTACGAATTTTGTAAAATATTCGATTCGTTCGAACGTCACTAACGTGTACACAAGTAATTTTCCAATTTTAACAGTTTCATGAAAATTTTTAATAATTTAGTGAATTCTTAAAATTTAATTTATGTATAATTACAGCTTTAAATATAAAATCTTTGAACTCTTATAAATTTGGTTGATGGATTAATTATTAATTTGAATACCGCTTACAATTTAAAAATTTAGAATTGTCACTTAAGAACGTTATTGGGGTTTCAAAACTGTTTGCAGATCCTTATATAGTTATGAGTATTGTAAATAAAAATTTTAAAAAACAGTTTATTCTCTTACAATTGTTAAAATTATCATATGTTTAAGAATGAATATAGCTAAAAAATAATTGCTTATTCGAAACGTTCACAATATGTGAACGATAGATCACTCATAGTATAAACACCAATTTTTCAGCAAATAAAACGTTACAATTTACAAATTCAATTTATATAAAATTAACGATATAAATTGATAAAAGCAAGAAATTTATATATTCAACTGCAATTTTCAAATGGTATAACGTATAAAATATATACAACGTACAATAAAGTATATTTATGTATTTATAAACAGTTAAATTTTCTTTAAGAGTTTTATTTTGTATTTGTATAGCAGCTTATATATAATGTATAGCAGCATTAAGCTCAAATGAAAACACAGCAAAAAAAAAAAAAATCTGTAAACCGCAAATTAAAAACTTTGCAATATTTGGAAAATTCATTTTCACCTGCACACCATCATGATTGGTGTATGTATGAATGTATATGTTCATAAATACATACATATACGTGTTTATAATTTGTTTATCATAAAAACATGAAAATTGTGTTTTATGCTCTGTATACATGTTATGCTGTGCAAAGATTAACAGCATTGTACATGATTTGTATATTTTTGTGATAAATCGATAAGCGGTTTGCAAAACTAAATAAAGGAAATCGTATTGTATACGTGTACATCTCGATTTGGTTTGTGTACACACTATACATTGTGTACGCTGGGATGTTTTTGCTTAATTTAATTTAAAACCGAACGAGAGAAAATAAATTTTGTGTTTTTGTTTGTTTGTTTGTTGTTTGATAAGCCAAGCGATTTTTCCAAAAAATTTAAAATAAAAATTCAAATTTATACAGCCAGGTATTAAAATAAATAAAAAAAAAATTGCCAAGAAATTTATTTTTTTAAATAATAGCGAAAAATCAACAAAATGTTTTATTAATTGAAAATTTTTAAAAATGAATATTCATGAATGTTGGAAAACTGATGAAAAATGGTTTTTAAATTGAAAAATTATGTTTTTAAATATTATAGCAAAATGATAAGTATAAGATATGGCAAATTAATTTTTTTTACCTTGTATGGTGAATAGAATTGTGATGCTTGTGGTTTAAATGTATGTGCACTACTATCTTTAGCATTAAATGTGGGCCTGGATGGGTATATCGAATATCCAGGTTTATCCTTGAATAATTTATATTTGGAAATTAATATTATTGTTTATTAAATGAAAATGCTAATTAATTTTTATATTTCTTCTTTTTTAAATTTATTGATTCGATCTCGTTTCACAACAAAATTAATTTTTTAATTATTTCAAGCAAATGTGTCGTGAGTCAGTGTTTGATGAGTAATGTCCACTACACATAGACTATATGAATTAATATACAAATTTAGACACCCACAACCTTTTCTTTATATACAAATTTATTTATTACACGATTAAATGAGATCGAGATTCTATTTAGTTTGGCACATATATAGTATGTGTATGTATATATATGCAGTTCCGATGTTAGATATAAAATAAATATAGTAAATAAACTGTACATACCTGTTCACCTCCTAGTCCGGTTAATTTATAGTTACTGTATTTAGTAATATGATCGTACGACGATTGTTCATAATCCGTACCATTTTCACTACCCTTGACTACAGTCGATTTTTCTTCTTCTTGTTCGATTACGCGATCCATATCGGAAATAATTTCTTTTAATGTATTTTTAATATTTTCTTGCTTAATTTCACGTTGCTCGTCTGGCTGAGGTTGGGCTTGTGCTGGCGGCGCAGAAACTGGTGCGGGTTGTTGTTCCTCCGGTTCACTTGGCTGTAATTTGTATACATAATATTTGTTTAGAGTTAGTTTGTTTACCGGCACCAAAAAGCCAGGAACGTTTTTTAATTTTATATTTTTTATGATTTATGTTAAACACAATATATTATGTTAGGGTATGATGTTGGTTAGATTCGGGTTAAATGAGTTAATCTTTAGAGTTTTTGTGAATTTTGTTACTGTAAAGTTATTTACAATTTGTGTTTTAGGTTTCGCTGGTTCCTCTTCCTCTTCGGATTCTTCGCTTTCCTCCTCTTCCTCTTCGTCATCACCAACATCTTCTAGCTTTGGTGAGGGATCCTTAGGACGTGGTGTTTCTTGTACTGGCTCAGGCTTTGCTGGTTCTTCGACTACCTCTTCTTCGACAACTTCTTCTTCGACTTCTTCTTCCACCACCTCTTCTACTACCTCTTCTTTGGCGGGTTCAGGTTCTGGTTCTGCGGCTGGTTCAGGCTCAGGCTCAGGCTCTGGTTCTGGTTCTGGTTCGGCCTCTGGTTCAGGTTCGGGCTCGGGTTCAGGCGCCTTCACCTCGACTACTTCTTCTTTCACTACTTCAACTTTTTCTACGACAGTCTCTTCTTTAACCGGTTCCGCAACCTTTTTCGGTTTAATAGAAACGGTAACCTGTTCTTCAGCTTCCTCAACCTTCTCTTCTTTTGGTGCTGATTCAGTCTTAGTTCTAGTGACAACCACGACTTCTTCATCCTCAGGCTCAGAGGCAGTCACTACTTTTTTAATCACCTTTTTAACAACTTTAGTCGTTGGTTTCGATTCTGATGTTGTAGTAGTTTTTGTGACCACAGTCTCGCCCGGTGTTTGTACTGTTTTCACAATTTTTTTCGCCGCTTGAATCACTTTTGTGGTACGTGTGATGACTTTTTCTCCATTTGGCCCTTCCGTAATTGTTTCGGTAACAATTGTTTGAGCTGGAGCATCATCACCATCTTCGACTACTTCAGTAATTTCGTTCCCGTTTTCAACAGTTACTTCCTCAGTAACTGTGACGGTTTCGCCATTTTTACCCTAGAGAAACGTGGTACGGTAAATTTTAATTAAATTGAAACATTTGATATTTTCTTATGTAAATATAAAGATATATTTGCAGCTTGGCACATCACTCTACTCTCAAATAGCATTAAATTAAATTTAAATACAAAATAAAAATAAAAACTAAGACGATTTACATATTATAAAAATAAAGCAAACAAAAAATAGTTTTACGTACAGAATTTAATTTTTTTTTTTTTCAAATTCTTACAGCTGCTCGGATATTGCACTTTCAGCATCAAAATTACAAAATATATAGCGTACTGCATTCTGCATATGAATGTAAATATAGAGTTGCATGCGGCCTGGCTCAATATCGTGTATATATTAAAACAAAATATTTTTAATTTGATTAAAAAAATATTTGTATATTTTGTTTAATTTTTAATTAACAAAAATTCTTAAAAAAATTTCATTTCGCCTTCCACATTCCATGGTGCCAAGAAAATTATTTGTCCTATGAAGCGATAACAAATAAGCGCAGGTGAATTCATAAACTGCGGTCTTAGATGATTGGTTTATCCATTTATTTGTATGCGTGTGTGTGTATTTTGTATTTGTAGTAAGCTTTCAGCGACTTAAACTTATGTATTTATATGGATTAACAATAAAAAAAAAACATCAAAAAACAAAAAAGCCTTTACAAAACTTTATATAGGTATGTATATAGGGAGAGCTTTTTGAGTAATATAGAACTTTTATGGATTTATACGGTAAATATGTTTGTATATAATAAAAAAAACAAAATATTTTTATTTTTATTTATTTTATTTATTTCAACAATTTATTTAATTTTATAAAAAAAAAATTATATTAGAAAATAAGTTTATAAATAGCACAATTTTCCTAGAGCTTTCTCTGCAATGAGTGTTCCAATAAAATAATACTTTACTTTTGTCTTTAGATATAATATATTTAAAATTCCAATGGTGTTGTGTATATATAGCAGATAGAAAATAAAAAAGCAAGCAGATTACATAAAAATGCCAGATTTGGAACAATCATTTAACATTCCACAAAGCTTTTTTCACATAGTACAAAAATTACACAAAATCTTATAAAATAATGGTTTGTGTTCTATATTACTCAAAAAATAAAAAATTAAATTAGAAAATTTAAAAATTTAATAAAAAATATTATAATTGTATATATATATATTCTAATTATGTCTGTGTATGTATTTGTGTGTCTTTTATAAACTCGATACTGAATAATTTCTAAAAAAAAATTTTTACACAAATTTTCTGCTATTTTTTTACATGCCTTAATACAAATTAAATCTTTTGGATATAAAATATGATCTTACAAAAGTTTGTTTGGGTTGAATACAAAATTTATTTTATTTTAATAGTATTATTTACGAATTAATTTAATTAAAAATAATTAAAAAAAAAACACAATTTGAATTTGGTTAGATAAAATTAGAGATGGATCCTGGTATATATTTTTTTTTTTGACTCGCATTCGTTAAATTTGCTTTATTTATATAGGATTTTAGAACTGAATTTCTTCGACTACCTCAGTACTAGAACCGATTTTAACACTTCTAACCGATGAGGTAGATGAGGAAACTCTACGCTGTGTTGAACTCACCGCTGAGGATGTGACTGATTGTTGAACAGTACGTGAACTCTCTTGCTGTACCGATTCTTGTAACGATTTTTGAACGGTCGATTGTACATTGTCTTGCACTTTTTGTTCTAGACTTTGTTCAGCACGTTTCGCGGAGCTGATACTACTCTCCTTAATGCCTTGAGCCGTTTTTTCAACGGATACCTAATTTTTTAGTTTTTTTTTTACGTTCATAATTTTTTATTAAATTTTTAAATTATTTTTTTATTTAAAAACCATATAGAGAGGAAAAAAAGAACAACAAATATATAAAATAAAATTCATTAAATTAAAATTAAAATTAAATAAAACAAAATTTATAGCAAATAAAAATTCAAAAATAACTCAAAAATTAATTTTTTTTTTGTTTTTTGTTTAATAAATAAAAATTTTACCTCGTGAGAGCTCTCAGAAACGGCGGTTTTCTGAACTCCAGGATTTGTTTCAGCAATATCCATCGTTAATTATAATATATATTGATTCTTTTTAATTTAATTTTTACGTCTTACTATAACGATTCTATTTCGAGCACTGTAACAATATACAACACACAAAAATTTATATAAGTAGGAAAATAACGAAAAAAAAAAAATAAAAAATAAAAAATTATATATTTAGTATTTTATTTTTCTTTTCTTTTATTTTTCATTCAAACAATTTTTCATTCTTTTCTTTTATATGTATATTATATTTAAAAATAGCACATTATGTACATTGATCCAAGAATATCAATGAGATCCAGATTTTTCACATTAAAATTTAAAAAAAAAAAAAAAAACAACAATAAAATACCTTTAAAGATAATTTATAAAAAATTTTCTTTTATTAAACGAACATAATAATTAAAGAAAAAAAAATTAAAAAACACCAAATTCACAAGAAAATTAATTATTTTTTAATTCGTTTTTCTGGCACTTATATACACTGTACGTAAAAAATAATTATTATTCACAAACACTTGTCTATGGGCAAGCGGAGAAAAAAAAATTATCACTTAGGTGTAAATAAATTTGTCACTATAGAAGAATTTTTCTTTGTTCGCCTCGCAAAAATGTTTGTTTGTTTTTATTTTTATGATTACAATATTATTATTAAAAACTATTATTTTTGAATTAATGAATCAACAACGTGTTACTCGAAAAAAAAAACGTAAAAAAAAATTCTTTAAAAAATTTTCTTTTAATATTTTTTTTTTTTTTGTGTTTTTTTAGCAGAGTTCTAAAGAAATAATAATCCCATCACCGCCAGAGAGGAACTAAAACTAAAAACCGAAATTTGAAAAAATAAAAAATTTTAAAATGCCGATGTCTTTTTAAAAATAAATATAATTTTTTTTTTTTTGTATAAAATACAAAAATAAAATAAATCTTTTAATATATTTTATTACGAAAAAAAAAAAATTAAAAATAAAATTTTATAAAAACAATTTTGTATGTGCTTTTCGGTTACATTACGTATCGTATAGAATTTGGACACTAATCCGTTATCAAAACTAGGAGTTTTGACACACCATTCATATATAAACTCAAAATCTACCTGTTGCGTTGCGCTATTTACCTAATTACCTGATCGGCACTGGATTTAGTAAAAATGAAAAGTTTTATTTATTTCTTATTTATTTGCGATATTTGTATATAAGATAAATAATCGTAGGATTTTTTTTTTTTTATATACCTATATATATTTTGCTGTACCGCAAATTTTCTTGTTAATCAGTTTCATTGAATCACAACAATTCACAATGTTGTTATACCTACGCGCAAAGTTTGTATTTTATATTATTTATGATGTCATTGTATTTTCAGAATGTACACGAAATTTTATTTATTTACATGACAGAAAGGTCAACTGTTTATAAATTTTCAAATTGTCCAATTCAACTATTGACCACACTAACTTGAATAACAAACAATTGTCGCGTATATAATCTTATTTTAACGTATTTGACAGGTTTATTATAAATGGCTAATCGTTCAATATTGAAAGATTTACGTGTCGATGTCGCATATTCTCGTACAAATCTTTTAAAAAGTCAAAAATAATTTTGCTTGACCTAATTTTTGTTAAGTTTCATTTACCTCAGCTATATACTCACATATCTAAATTTCCAAGCAAAATAAATGATGAATACGAGTTCGTGACTCACGAGTTACTATAAGGAAATTAATTGTCTTTAGTTAGTAATTACCGATTCATTGAATATAATGATGACATCATTATATTGTTGCAATATGGTTAATTGAAAGTTGGAAAACAGTATAGACACAAATAGCAGACAAAACAGCATTACATATATGGAGATTGTAATTATTGAATAATGCATATTAAATTGAGACCTTGGAAACTATAATTTATGTATTCATAAAATCTGGTTAGTTCGTTTAATTTTAAGCTGCAATAACACGTTTATAGTACGTACCTCTCGGTTCACAACAGATTTTTTATTAAAATAGAGGAATTAATTTATAATAAGTACAGGACCATACCAAATGGTAAATCAATTTCTATAGTGACCAATATATTTTGAAATTCAAAATTTAAAATTAGTTTTGGAAATTCTAACATTTTTAAATGTTGTTGTAATTTAAAATTTCAAAATTCCGTTTGCCGGTTAAATAATTCTTTGTGGTCAGATGTATTATTTGAAGTGTGGACATCATAACAATATGTTGACAAGTCTGTTACGATGTGATCAATTAATGTATATATACTAATTGCATTTCTGGTTCAAGTTGTGTACTGCCGAGTTTTTAATTTTATCCATCTAGCCTTCATAAACCAAAAGCAACATTTGTCTGTCAAGTTTATATCTATCTCTCTAATAATTACCTGAAATGTATCGGCAAAATTTGAGATTCATTTTGATATCGGCTGTCACTGATGGAACTTCCATGAATTTGTTATGATAATGGCAACCATGTATGTGTATAGGACCAACCACTTTTTTTTCCTCGTTATATTCTGTAGAATGATGCGTAGATTGGTCGTTTGTATCTACGTTTTAATTCATGAGAACAGAACATATATTTTTAATTTTAAACATATGATTTTGTTGTTTAGGATTGTTGTTTAGGATTGTTGTTTTAGGATCAGATTAAACGTCAAGAAACACGGCTAATGTTAGACAAATTTTCTTGTGTTTTGTATGAGTTAATGGAAGGTCGAACAAAATTTGTTATCGGTAAATTTTAATATTTGTTTGTGTTATAATTTATAGTGCTGGGCACCTGGTCCTATTACAATCCTGTGCTATTATTATTAGTTTTCGGGCTTTCGCAGTTGAAGATGTGTTACCTTTGAACATCTCAGCTAGTATGTGTTCGGTTCTAGTGTGGCCTTGTTGTTCTTCAACTTTTCTATCGTCAACAGGAATGGGCGCTTACGCGCCATCTATTATTTTCTACGTCAACGTGTCAATAATCCGTATACAACGTCGACAACGTAGACAACGTCGACAACGTAGACAACGTCGATAATGTAGAAAATTTTTAGAGTGCTTTTGTGAACTAGTCCTAAACTACGATGACCAAATTTATTTAGAATCAATGCAAAACAACGCGATATAAAACCTTATATAAAACGGTATAAAGAAGGTTTCAGTTTAGAAAAATCAACTAAAAAGAAATCTGAAACATGGCTCAGCTATGATAAAATTCTTTAAGTCAAATCGTTCAGATAACCAGGACTTGCCTAGAACGTGCTAAACTGCCCTATTTCCAAGTTTTGAAAACTTTTAGTGAATGTGATTGAGTCAAAATATGTATCTTTCCAAAAATGACGGCAAGTTATTTGCAGTTGTCGACTAAAGAGGGTTGGCTTTGTCACATCCTTTAAACTAACGTCAAATGTGTACATAAAAAAATTACTAAAGAATGGTATCTTGCCTGGCTGATTTATTGCAAGTAATTTGTTGTATGAAATTCATCGCAATCAGTTCAACGAGCCACTACAATTTTGTATAAATTTCTGGAAAATGACCGCAGCTTGAATGAAATAAGGCTAATCCTTGATGAGATTATAAAAATATTTTTGAAAAAAATTTTGGATTTAGGCAAACTGGACTGGAACTAGGCTATTCCTTAACCAATTATGATGAAACTCGATATGTTGGATGAAAATAGGATTTTTAAGGTTTAAACATAGAAACAAGGGTTTAAAGTGATCATGATGTGATTCGAAATGTTCGGTAGAAATGAAAATTTTACCATGATTATTGAGACAAGTTTTGGAGTTTCTTATACCTTTGAGTTTCTTATACCTTCACTGAATAAGATTACATTTTTTCACTTAAAAAAAATTTCCTTGACTTAATGTAACAATATATATCCTCTTTGAAAAAATAAATCCTTATAAATTGTAAATAAGTTTAATAGTACACATATTATTCGGTGAAGTTTTACCGTCAATTGAAAACAAAAAGTAAAAACAATAGTCTAATTCCATTCCAGTTGGCCATATTCCAGAATATTGGGCAAAAATAATTTTATAATCCCATTTCCATCAAACATGTCGGCTTTCATTATAAGGTGTATTTTATTGAAAACATAATTTAACTATAATCTATTTGGAGTTAATTTTTCTTATGAGTTGGTAGTAGTTTTAAAAATTAGTTTTAAAATCAAATTCAAATAAATATTTAGCGATTGTTCATTGAAAAAATTGGTTGTCATACAATAATATAATGGAAAATACAAGAAAAATTTCATGAAACAAAAATAATTAAAATTTTGTATAAATTGACGCTTACAAAATGTCATTTAACTACCAAAATGACAACCTTCAAAAGTAAAATTGAAGAAAAAAATTTAATATTAAAAAATTTAACATTTAACATTTAACATTTGGTGTCAGGTATCATAATTAAAATCGGAATAGAGTTAAATAACTCAAGAAATATTTTAGAGTTATTTAACTCATGTCAGAAGTTAATCAGTGCAATTGATGTTGTAACAACCTAAACAAATTACTCCTAGAATCGATTAATAGTCCAAAATACTTCTTGCGATTAGTTGCTTGCGATGAACTCTATCCGAAGAATGGGTTGCGATTCATTTCTTTAAAACTATTTTCCGTATTTTGTTAGTACATAACCCAGATGCGCCTATAATCGGTGAAATGTTAGGATATATATGTTTGTGATTTTTATTACCCAATGATTTAGTGCGCGAATGTTCCTATTTGCTATTCGAATAAGTCATAGTTGGTATGTTATGAAATTTTCGACTGCTGAGTGTAACGTCAATGTGGCAATACTGTTTCAACAATGTTAATTTGAGATTCAGTTTTTGACGTAAGTTCTCGATTTATAATTGGGTGACCTTATTTTTTAAGAAAACTTTTAGGCGATCCTAACCTAGCTTCAATGCTGGGAGAATTTGAACTTTCCGCTTTGTCAACTGATTTTCTAGCAATGTATAAGCATCGAAACCATTTGTGATTTCGTATTAAACAAGAATACGCTGACACAATATTTATAAATTCCGATAGTTAAAATATAAATATAGAATTCAGAATTGTAAAATTCGTTTTCAAAAGTTCAAAATTCCAAACAGTCTGATGTTAATTCCAAAAATTGTCAATACTTAAAATTTGCTAAAATTTGAGTTCAAAATTCCATCAAGCTTCATCGAAATTTTATAAATTAAAATTTTAAAAATTTATAATTCCGCACAGTTTTCTAAAATTCAAAATTAAAATTGTATATTACAGAATTCTTAAAATTTTCCAAAATTTAATGAATTCGAAGAAAATAGGTTTATTATTTTCAAAATTTGAATATTTTGAAATTTTCCGACCTTTGTACTAAACTCGGTTGTAAAAATTAGGAAAATTATTCTTAAAATGCATGCCAGAAAATTTGTAGCCATCTATGATTGTTGGAGGATTACTACTGACCTAAACATCAATTAGAACTCTAATTCACCACTCGGCTTAAAATAATAAAGCATATAGAGGGATTTTTCTTCTGTGTATTTTCTGCGATCAATACTTGTCGATAACGTTGTAGATACCTCGCTAATTAATTGTTTTATTAAAATATTGTAACATTCCGCCCTGCGCGACACAACACCGTATTTAAAATAGTTTTCATATGATTATAGTGTTTATAAGTTTAACGTCCGGAAGTAGCTAGTTAATTGATATTTTATTAGACCGACTCGATAAATATTTGTTAGCATCGCACCAACATATTTTTCCATTGAATTCATATCACATTTCCATTATTAGTGTATTTAGTATATATGCGGCTGGTATGTGCGCGTATATCCCCCCCTCACACCTTATCATAACAAATTCCAATATATGAATATTATTCACTTTTGCATATTTCAATCATCGTACGATCAAACCTACTAAAAAAACACGAATTTATTTATTTTGAATAATAAATTTGTGAAAATTTGCTATGAACATTAACGTTGTGTGGTGTGTGTGTATCGTTGTTTTTAATTCTAGATTTAATTACACGATTTTTATTGGTTTATTGGTGTACTATATAGACCAGTATGTACGTACGTACACATATACATTAGTTGTTTTCAACACGATAACATAAAATCAAATCTATTTCCGTCCTTGCAAGTTTAAAATGAAAATTTATATTCTATTTTCTCGCTTATATCATCGAATACTTGATTTTCACTTGAGAATTATATATGTACAGTGCACACACACACACACATAGTCATATACAACATAAATGTATATATACGATAAACCAAAAAGACATGATGTACGATAGCAGCATAAGTGAAAATTTGAAGAAAACACACGAAATGTAATAATAATTTTGAACAGAGTTCAAATTTTCCACTTATATTTTACACTCGTACATACATATATACATACTCGTATACATACGACGATTGGGTAATTAAAATGTATTTTAGAGAAAATGCTAAGCGGTTAAGTGGAAAATAAATGTAATTTTTCAAAATACAATAGCATATTATGTGTGATGTCAGACTAATTACAGCGACCATAATGTAGAAAATTTATCTTCCCGATTGTATATTTTTAGTATATGTATACGTATACATTTGTATATATATAGTAAGTAACTGATGAGCTTGGTTTACTATGTCATTTTGGTCGGTAATTTGCACAAAAATCTTGGAATAAAATTTCTCATTCGGTTTACGGTTTGTTGACGTCATTTTCTTATAATATAAAGTCACACATAAATAAAACAACAAAAATAAAAATCGAGATCATGAACAAAAATAAACTACAAAAAAGTAAAAAAAAAAAAAATTTAAATTCTTTTTAATTTTTCTTACATGCTATGTAGTTTTAAAGCCATTGAGACCATTATACGAACGATAGAAAAGACATAAATTACAAATTGTAAAATTGCATGAGTTCAATATCACATGTACACTTTATATATTAGAGTTCATTGATCTATGTGCTGTATGTGTGGGTATATTTTATGCAATTGCAGACATTAAAAATTCAATCATTGGCACACTGTACATATTATTGGCTAAGACGTCATCTTTATTATAAACATCTGCATGTGACTGCATTTTTAATCATCTTGTTTGAAAAGTAATTTTTTTTGTTTATATTTGTGATAAACAATTCGACACAGGGCCGTAATAATCGCACGTTTTAACATTTTTTTATAGTTATATACTCCTAGTTAATTCGATACTGCGTCCGCCAAGAAACAAACCATATGACCATGATTTTTTGCTGTTTTATATTCTCTTTCAATAATTAGATGAATTAATAACATCTGCGCGGAAAATATTTTTTATTAATGATACAAGAATTTATCTTAAGACATGTCTTCTTCTTCTTCTTTTGCGATTTTATTTATTGTGATACGCCGGGCACATATGTAATCTACTTGTTTAGTGGAGATATTTTTGTTTCATTTAAATAAAAAATATATTTAATAATTTAGATAAAACGAATGTACATACTTTCCAATATCAGCCTACATACATATTTATAAAACATACAAACCTCCTACCGATTGTAACATTTGAATTTATGTACTTATGTATGTATGTGGAAACCTTTATGCGGATTACATTTTATAATATGTATTAAATTGTTTTTGGTCAGTGGTTTTCAACCGTTTTCATGTTATACGCTCGCACATACTCTGAGAAGCATTGGGGAATTTGGATTTTTATGAATGGGCACCAATTCTATAGCATGACGCAATTTTGGCACACTAATCAATCGACACATTCATTATAAATAATTTATATATAGTTATATCACATTATCCGGAATATTAATTAAATAAATATTTATAAAGAAAAATATTTTTATATTTTTAGAATACATAACGTTTACAATTAAATCGTTGTCGTAATTCCACAGTTTTGGCGATCGAATGCAATTTCAATTTATGGTTGGGGCACTGGTCTATGACGGAAGAGCAATCAAGTCGAATTTCTAAAAATCTAAAATAATAATTTTTTTTATAAACAAATCAATAATTGCGCGCAATATGCATATGTATATCAATATACTCACAAACAAATATTATGATCGAAATACTTCCGCTTATTATTTAATCCAATTTGCGATAAACTGTTCGTAACACATTGCTCATATTTTTCCGACGCAATACAATCGGCTCCACCATCTTTAGTCATTTCACGAAATGCCACCCCTTTATTCCGGCACATGTAATCAATTTCAATTTCAACAATTGTATAAATATGTCGCAATTGTACACCCAAATAATCATCCTCACAAACCGTCGGCACTGAGATGGTCGACACATTTTTAACACAATTCGAAATTTGTGCCGTTTCCGAACAATACTCCTTTATAAAGCGCTTCTTGTTGCGATGGCTGAATTCATTTTGTAAAAAAATTAGCGCCTTATCTTGAAGTTTTGCATATTTTGGTGTTAAACATGACTTATATTGCTCACTGAGTTGCTTAAATATTGTACTGCATTTAAACTTAACGACTATCGGGTGACTGTTGGTTGCCGATTTTGTCGTTACGATCGAAATTAAAAAACAACCAATTAAGAGTACGATTTTCATTTTCAAGAATTTGTGCGTGATGTACGATCAACGTGTGCGAATTAACTGACCTAGAAATTTTTGTTATCTTGTGTAACCGTTTTATATATAGTTTACCGGAAGTTTTCTTATCTGAAGCATGGTTGGTTAGTATAGTATATCAATATTTGTGCTACACTGCATAATTATACTTGAAAGTCAACCATATGTAATGCGGATAATGTATACCGGACAATTGGTTTTTGGCATAAAATTTAAAATTACTTCCATGCATTATTAGTTTTGGCGTTCAGTATGAAATTAAATTTGCACTAATTAACATTGAACTATAAAATTATATTTGGATTACGTATTAGAATGTGTGGTGAGTCAGTTCGGAATAAGTCGAAGTGTATCTATATATACGGTTTTAGAGTAATCAGTTGCCCAATTCTGCGTTGCACAATTTCATCGACACTAATTGATCATTAAAACATAACCAAAAAGAAAGTTTTTAATATTGATCTCAACTATAACTATCTGACTCCAAATTGGATTAACATAAACCAACTGACTTTGAATATAATAGTAATATAGGTATATTCTTTTGCAAGTACTTGGGCAAATTATTAACTGTGACTGCCAACGATTCTATCATCAAAGATCATGTATTTGGATTTAAACTATTGCTAAAGCTTAAAATGTTTGTGTATTGCTTCTAACTGTGTGGCAATAAGCTAATGCAATATTGTAGTAATTCCAATACAATTTAAATTAAGGCAATTGCCAAATTAATTGTGTTGGTCGCTACAGGACTCCCCTGTAAGTGAAGATCCCTCTTTATGAAGCCACAATAGTTATAGTGATATAAGTACTGTTTTGCGAGCTCGTGGTGCTCATATCTGATCATACGAGGCTAGAATTCCGTAAGCTGGCTTCAATCGATCTATAGAAATATTATAATTTTTAATCGAGATAATAAAATGTTTGCGAAAGCGCCTAATGACTTTATATGGACCTTCGTAGGATGGTATAACCCGTACCAATAAAAAATAAAATCACATGTGTCCAACGTTATAGGAACACTGTAGCTCTAATTCCAAGTAAAACAAATAAAACTTTCATTGTAGCTCTAATTTCAATGAGAATTTCACAGCTCCAATTACTAGTCTTTCCTCGAGCCATTAGTGCTGATTTCAGCTGGCAGTAAAAACGTTCAACCATGCCATTTGCTTGAAGATGATGGGCCGTAGTACGTGTACGATTTGAGCCATAAGGTGTTCCGTTAACTCAGAAAAAATTTGCCCTCAAATTGTATTAAGTATTAAGTATTAAGTAAGCTCCCGGCCATCTAATAAAATTTTTGTGGAAATGGTCCAACAATATCTAAATGGATATCTTCAAATCAACATGGTGGAATTTCGAAATGTCCAAGGAGCGATTTTGTATGCCTTTGGACTTTAGATTTTTAGCAGGCTAGACAGGATTGTGCTCAATGGGTTACATCTTCATGCTAGGCCAAAAGTACCAAGCAGTAATCAATTTTCGAGCTCGAACTAACAAAGTAATGTTAGGCAAATCACTATTCAGCGAGGCAAATGGATTTTGGCATTCCTCGTGCCAAGAAAACTTATGGTCGTCTTTGGCTTTTTAACAAGAGCAGCCAAGTGTGAGTAAATAGGGGCAAGACTTTCAGCTAGTTTCGGAATAAATCTATGGTCGTATAATTAATCATACCAATGCACTTTATTGAATTGGGTGCTGGGAAATTCCTAATGGCATATATCCCTTCTTCAGTAGGAAGAATACCACCAGGAGTAATTTTATAAATTACTATTAATGTGTACATCAAACTCCTTTAACTTTTGGAATAATTGATCCAAGTGCAGTGTGTAATTCCTCAGATTCTGAAACTATTAGAATGTCGTCAATATATAGACGAATACAAAGTCTAAACCGTGACTCGTTCATATAACGCAAAAATATAAATTTGTGTTTTTGAGAGTAGATAAAGCTGATATTTAACAAATTGAGAAATATTTTTAAGAAACACAACATGTCCCATATAGCCAACATTTTAAATAATTTATTGAGAGTTGTTCACCCCATGGTCTGATCGTAACCAAAATAAAAAGGCACTGAAGGTGTCACCTATAATAGAACTGTGCATAAATCAGGTGTATAACATCGCATCAAAATACTATACCATTAACGTAATCAAACAAACAAACAATAAAACAGCAAAATTTTCCCACCCAACAACAATACTTGAACCAGCACAATAAAACCGAAAATGTTCACCAGAAAATTCTCACCATTCATTTCTGTCACAAAACTAAAATAAACAATTTGGGAAAATTAATTAAGTGAAATTAAAAAAAAAAAAGAAAAGAAGAAAACGAAGAAAAATTATGCGATGACAATTAAAAACCAGAATTTATACAACACAAAAAAGTTTTTCTTGGTTTTTCTTATTTTTCTCATGTCTTAAGGAAAACAAATTGCAAAAAAACACATTGAAATGCATTTTATAAAAGAAGTAGATGAAAAAGAAGAAGAAGACAAATACATTAAATTGAGCAACACACAATAAGATATGTGTGTATATAAGTATGTTGACTAAATGTCTTTTTGGCACAATTAACTTCATTTTTTTAGTATTTTTTACAAAACCAAAACTATAGTAAACTAAATCATGCATTGTATTTATAGAGTAAGCAAGAGGGAGAAAGAGAGAGAGAGAATTCAGTATTTTGAACCAAAAATAAAATACGGAAAATTGAAAATGTACGAGACAAAAAACTATTTTTTTTTGTGGTTTGAACAGAATATGTATAGTAAACTGGTACAGTAGTGTGGACACATAAACATATATTTACTTTTCCTATAATTTATTCGAGTGCAAACAAATATAAAATTTAATTTTAATTAAATTACGTATATTTGCAATTTATAATTTAATTATCACTTTTTAGACAAATTTACACATTTTTGTGTTGACAATTTATAGTTGGGTATATAGTTTCATTATGAATAATTATCATTTAAATAAAATTAAAATTGCACATCAGTTTCCTGTTTACAAATCTAGGTACTCGTATTACATATCATTGGCAGTATCCTTGTTAGAATTATGCATTAAATCGAATTAAGAGTTCTGATTGAATATCAGTCACTTGAAATATTTCAATAAGTAATATAAACTTTAACATTATAGGCTTTGTAAATCATCCCAACAAATAAAGTCCATTATGGGATCAAATCGTCTAAGGAAATTGGGAAGGAGCTCTAATAAGACCCTGATGGTTCATCCTTTGCTCAGAGAACTGAAGGTCCAGAAAATTCTTAGTTTGTAAAATAAATTAGTTGAAATTAAGTAAGCCACCTTCCTAGAAAACTGTAACACCACTTGTCGAAGGATAGCCAAATAGTCATTTTTTTTCTTAATTTTAAACTTGAACTCAACTTCGAATTTCGTTCTATAAAATTCGATCAAATTGCAAATTATGTAAATTAATCAAAAATTTTCTTATCAAACTCTGATCGGAATCCTTTAAATTTTATTCTAGTATATGTAGACGCAGCTTATGAAACTGGAAGTAAGTTAGAATATAGTTTAAGACGAATATTAAATGGTTTTCAAATTCTAGTCAAACTTCAATCAAATTAATATTTATTGCCTTAAGTAATTGTTATTGCTGTATCCTTTATTTTAAACACACGCAATCCTTCACTTTCGTCGTTTTGAATTACGTTTCTTTCGACTTGAAAATAAATTGATTTATTTATCGATTAACATTTGTCTTAATTATGAGTGGTAGAAAGTGAACAAAAAATGTATCATCTGGACTCAATTAAAAAGAGGAAAACAATTACGTTGGAGTTGAAATTAAATAGTTAGGCAAGTTTGCCGCTAGTGAGAAAGCCATCGTCATTTCCAGACATTTAAATCTCCCACCAACAACTGTGAGAACAACACATATGTAAATCTCCCACCAACAACTGTGAGAACAAACGAGTTTAAACAAGAAATATGTAAATCTTCACGATCACACTAAAGCGGGATCTTCAAAATGCGCGAACATTTTTGCTAAATTTAGTGTTGATAGATTGGATTTAAGAAGCAAATCAAAATAATATTCCACTTACCACGTCGATCATCTAAACCAAAGCGAGGAGTGTTTTCGGAACTCTTATCCAATTAAGCAAGGAGGGCACAAATACTTTCCAGGCTAATCGGGGTTGGTTCGAAAATTTTAAAAATCGGAATGAATTCCTGAATATTAAACTTTCGGGTGAGTCAGCTAGTGCAGGCACAGCTGCAGCAGATGCCCTTAAGCAAGCAATTAAGAACATCGTTGCAGTTGGAGGAAGTCTTCAAGTATTTAACGTCGACGAAACGGCTTTGTACTGGAAAATATGCCCTGTCAGACATATTTAGCCACAGCAGAAAAACATGCATCCGTCTTCAAATCAGCAAAAGTCCGTTTGACATTTCTTCTGGGCGGTGATGCAGCCGGTGACTTCAACCTGGAAACCTTTGTTGATTTAACACTCAGAGAACCCGAAAGCTTTAAAGGATATCAACAAAACTAGTTTAACAGTTGTTTGGAGAAGCAACAGAAGGGCTTAGATTATCGCTGGTCTCTTTACTATTTGGTATAAGGTATATTTTGTCCTGCAGTAAAGGATTATTGTATAACAAATAATCTTGAACATAAAGCTTTGCTCGTGTTGGATAATATACCATCGCGTTAGTTTGTATGAATTGGACGAAAATATAAAAATTATTTTTCTTTCATCACCGATAGACCAAGGTATTATTGCGACTTTCGAGGCATATTATTTAAGACATACTCTTCAAGATATGATTCATGAAATTGACCGAAGATACGAAGAAAACGAAACCACTGTGAAAGATTACTGGAAAAACTTTACGATATGACACCCAGTTTTAATAAAAATACACAAAACAAAGCTACAATTATGTGTGGCTTGATTGGAGTTTGATTAGAATTTGAAAATAATTTGATATATTATTCATCTTAAACTTTAATCTATAGCTTACTTCCAGTTCCATAAACTGCATGTATATAATAAAAATTGCCGAATTGTCAACTACTATGACAATTGGAAAATCAGAATTTGAACATAAATTAAACTTCAAATTCAAATATTTAAAATAAGGATCTGAGTGCAATTCCAGTCAATTATAAAAAAAAATTATTTCAAACTGCTTTCAAGTCAATTCAAATATACTTGAATGATTTTGATAAGACTCTTGTTCTACCCATAATCTTTTTAAAATATTAATTTATTGAGTAATTTGATAACTTAATGAGAGTCAACTCCCAAAAATGTAAACTAACTGCAGCTTGCATTTGAACGAGGTTAATCAATTTCATAAAATTTGAGTGGTTTTTAATTGATTAAAATTTCAAAATAGCAAATTGGATTAGAATTTGAATGACGTTTGATATTAATTTCAATCAGAATTTTAATGACGTTCAGGAATTAATTTTCGTTACTTAATCAAATGACTCATAAAAATTTAAAGATTATAGATAGAAAAGTTGAATTCACTTGAAAGCAGTTTGAAATAATTATTTTTATAATCGTTTCAGGTTCTTGTCTAATTGAAATCAGAGTCTTAATTCTAAATAATTTGAATTAAAATTAAATTGATTTGTATTTAAGTTGAATAATTATTTATTCAATCAATTTCTATTCAAACTCAGATTTTCCATTTGTCATAGTAGTTTATGATTCGGTTATTTGGGTTATGTAACACAGTTTATGGAACTGGAACAATTTCATCAAATTGTTTTCAAATTCTAGTCAAACTCCAATCAAATTAATTAGGCCCCTAATAATAAATAAGAATTTATACAATTATTAATATTGAACGTCATTCAAATTATTATTTTTAAATTTTTCAATTAATAAATTAATGCTGATTTCAATCAATTTCTATTCAAAGTCATACTTTCCAATTGTCATAGTAGTTTATGATTCGGTTATTTGAATAGAATACACAGTTTATGGAACTGTAAGTAAGTTAGATTATATTTTAAGATATATATTTAATCAAATGGTTCTTAAATTTTAATCAAACTCCAATCAAATTAATATTTATTGTCTTAAGCAATTGTTTTTGTTGTTTCTTCTATTTTAAATACAGGCGATCCTGGACTTTGTCGTTTTAAATTACGTTTCTTTCGACCTACGTCGTTTATATATTGTGCTCGTTTTTTAAGATACGGGCGGCATAACCCGCTTTGAATTATGTCGTAAAAAAACATCAACATAAGAATTGGAAAACAGAAAACAAATTTGTGATTCCCCGAATTAAATTCTTCTTATACATAAACATTTACACAAGTACAGTAAGATAAGCTTTTGTGTATAAGCAGTCAACTTGGGTGTTTCTCCTTCGTCCTTATTAAGCTAAGCAAATAATCTGTGTGTTAAATTGAAAATAAATTGATTTATTTATCGGTTAACATTTGTCTAGCAATTAATTATGAGTGGTAGAAAGTGAACAAAAATTGTATCATCTGGGGCCAATTAAAAAGAGGAAAACGATTAAGATGGAGTTGAAATTAAATATTTTAGATAGTTTTGCCACTGCGGCCATCGATATTTCCAGACATTTAAATCGCCCACCAACAACTGTGAGAAAAATTACTAAACAAGAAAAAAATATGCGCGATCACGCCAAAGCGGGAACTTTAAAAAACTCGATAATTTTTGGTAAGTTTTTGTCGATCATCCAAACCAAAGCGAAGAGTATTTTCGAAACTCTCGTCGAATTAAGCAAGGAAGAAACAAATATTTTCCAGGCTGGCCGGGGTTGGTTCGTAAAATTTAAAAATCGGAACGAATTCCTAAATATTAAACTTTTGAATGAGTCAGCTAGTGCAAACACAGCTGCAATTCGAGGATATTCAAGTCGTCAAATATTTAACGTTGACGAAACAGCTTTGTACGACGTGAAGGGTTGGCGAGACGCTTCTTTTTGGCAATAATGCCACCAGCGACTTCAAGTTAAAACCCTTGCTAATTTACCACTCAGAGAATCCGAGAGTTTTAAAGGATATCACCAAAACTAGTTTACCGGTTGTTTATAGAAGCAACAGAAGCTAGTCGCTTTACTGATTGGTATAAGGTATATTTTTGTACTGACTGATATTCAGTCAAAACTCTCAATTCGGTTTCATATACAATTCTATAAGAATACTGCCAATGATCTGTGATACGAGTAGCTAGATTTATATACAGGAAACTAAAGTGCAATTCGAAAGTGATAATTAAATTATAAATTGCATATATAAGTAATTAATGTTAAATAATTAAATTAAATTAAAAGTACACACTATTGTTCCTGTTTACCATATACATAAATATATAATATAGAATAAAAACTTCTATATGGTTCGTTCTAAGTTTGAATTGAACTTGAAACAGTTTTAAAAAATTAAAATTTAAATCGGAAATTATACAATTATTAATATCGATTGTCATTCGAATTCTAATCAAATTTACTATTTTAAGATTTTACTCAATTAAAAACCATTCAAATTTTATAAAGTTGGTTAACTTCCTTCAAATGCAAGCATCAATAAGTCTTCATTTTTGGGACTTAACTCTCATTACGTAATCAAATTACTCAAAAAAAATGAAATATTTTAAAAAATAATATCGGTAGAATCTTATCAAAATCACTCAAGTATATTTGAATTGATTTGAAAGCAGTTTGAAATAATTATTTTTATATTGTTCAAGAAATGCATTCAGATTCTTAATTTTAAATATTTTATACTTAGGTTACATTTCTATTAATTATTTACGACAAATTCAATCAATTTTTACTCAAACAATTCGATTTTCCAACTGTCAATTTGGCAATTTGTGTTATGTACACAGTTTATGGAACTGGAAGTAAGTTTAAGATGAATATCTTATCAAATTGTTTTCAAATTCCAATCAAATAAACATTGATTGCCTTAAGCAATTGTTATTGTTGTTTCCTCTAAATATTTAAATATATAAATAGAGGAAACAACAATAACAACAGGGCCGTCATGCCCTTGAGTTTTATAACACTCCTCTAAGCTGGAAAAGAGTACCGAAATGTTTAACGCTTCACTACGCGAATAAACGAGACCCAGGTACGCTTGAGTACCGAATGACTACTCTTATTCAGAAAAGTAGTTCCATCCTAGAATTTTACCAACAGGTGTACTACCATCGCTCACTTATCCTGCATAAACTATCATCTAAACTATAGAGACTTAACGAAGTTAGAAAACGCCAATATGAAAATTCAGCTGAAAAATGTGAATTTCTACAGGATGAGGTAGAATTTTTAGGATTTGTCACCTCTAAACATGGTATTTAAACATTTTTAGGATTTGTCTTTTTTTAGATGGCTGATGGAAGTCATTTTCCAATCCCATTTCCATTAAATAATTCGATTAGTGATTGTTTGCTACCAAACTTATAATCATGACTGGTGATCATCGATTAAAAGGTTGTATCGAAATACAGACCACAACATCAAAAATGTGGCTAATTTTGACAATTTTCAAACGTCGCCTGAGGAGAAAAGTGAAACTAAGGAAATTGGTATGTTATTGAGAAATGAAATAAGGGCGATGTACATGACTGTTGGCCCCGACATCGAACAGCGAATCGACTAACTAAAGAAGCCAAAGGTCAAACGTAACACTCAAGCATCAGTAAATTCCACCTTTCCCATACACGCAACTAGGCATCCCCAAATTATTTTGGAGATCTTTTCTGGTGATTCGATGAAATGGACTGATTTTATAAATTTGATGGCCTCGTATCACAACAACAAAAATTTGTCTGACTTCACTTATACATAGTTCTAATATATCTACGCAGTTCACTCTCAGGAGCAGCCAAAACAATCCTAGACAATTTGGAATATTTTGGTGAAAATTATCAGGTAGCGCGACAATTGCTTTTCGATCAATTTGAAAACCGGAAAAGAATCACTGAAGAACACGTATACACAGGCTCTTTAAGCCTTTGGACAAGACGTGTCATAAGCGGTTGATGGAATTATCAATCATTTTAACTCGCTTATTCGGTCTTTGGCCCATCTATTGTGACGACTTTTTAGTATACCATAATAGTCTCGAAATTTGAAGCAGATGGATTGACCACTCTCCAACCTCAACAATTCGTATGATGTAGTCAAAAAATTCATCATTACAAGATGCATTAAATTATAGAGAGTCAGCCATCTATTCCTTCTTTGAAAACAAACCAACCGCAATCAACACTGCAAAGGACCATACAAACTCACACGTTCCACACGTTGCCAACGAAAATGTCGTTACCGACCTGTACATTTACAACGCCAAGAGTTATTCTATTTTCAAATGCAAACTATTCAAGGCATTGAAAGTTCTAAAGAGGCGCAAGGCTGTGGAGTAATTGAAATTGTGTTTTAATTGCCTCTCCAGCAGCATATGGTACGTGTGCCAAAGCGTACACCATATACTATATGCTTAATTTAGATGGTGCCACAACACACAAAACTGCCGCTCCTTTGTTTTCCGATGACGCAGCCACGACTGCTTTACAGTCCACTCCAAAACTAACTACTGCAGGAACTTCTGTTTACGGCATACATCATACTTGCTACTGCTCTAGTCATTGTGTATGATAAATTTAAAACGTTATTTATCGCCCGTGCCTTTTTAGACTCTGGGTCACAGTTGAATTTCATCACCACGGAACTAGCTACAAGGCATGGATTACGATTAAAAGCCCCAACCAATATCATTTTGGGAAGCGAATCATAGCACAAATCAATTGTTTGATTTGGTCCAAAATACAGATTGCCAACCAATCGTGCCAATTATTCAGTTGGCTGATATGGACTTCGATATATTCCACAACAGATTGACCTGCTCATTGGCGCTTCAATACTTTGTTCTATTTTCGGTAGGTCAAATTAAATTGGCTAATCATCCTCCAGTTTTTCAAAATACGCAATTTGATTTGGTAATCTCAGGAAAATTTCAGAGCGCTCCAACCTTATCCGACAATTTAGTACTTATACATCGGCATTATCGACAAAGGTGATCTACGACCAGATTGAACGATTATGGAAGGTAGATGATATACGAGAAGGTACCAAGGCTATCAGCAAATTTGATCATCTCGTCGACAAACACTGTCACACACACACAAGAGATATTGAGGGCAGATTTATTGTTCATTTGCCATTTAAAGAATCTCCGGTTCTCCTTGGTTACTCATCAAACACGGCAAAATTACGATTTTTCAATCTCGAGAAACGTCAATTTATGGGTAAATATGTCTATAGACGTTATGACCCAACTGAGAGGCTGGAAACATATAAGTTGAAGCGTGCAACATATGGTACTTCATCCGGTGCTTTCCTTGCGACGAGATGTCTGATTGATGATGATTTGTTGACTGGCGCAAATTCCGTAATAACGAAATCTATATAGGGGTGATTTGTGCAAAAATTAAAAAACTCAAAACTCAAAAAATTCAATTTAATCGAATGTAAACTTTATTATCATTCGAAAGAACATTTCTTGCCATTAATTTTTTACAGATTAATTATTTCAAATGATGGCCGCCACTGCGATGGAGCTTTATCAAAGTCCAATTTTTAATGACGCGTTCGAGAATATCGAGTGGTATTTGGCGAATAACACGAGTAATGTTGGCTTCCAATGCCTCAAACCTATAGCTGGTTTATCACACATAGACTTTGGACTTTGCCTAGCCCCAAATAAAATAGTCTCGCGGTATCACACGATCTAAATATCAAATTCAACGATCCGAACCGTGAAATTAATTGCTCGGCAACATGATTTTTCAATAAGTGCATTGCTTGGCGCTCTATATGGCAAATAGGGCCGACTTCTTGGAACCAAACGTCGAGGTCAATAACGAACACTATTCACAGGTACGTCCCGGCCGTCTTTATATTTGTGAAGAAATATGGACGAATGATTTCACAGGCGCATAAACCATACCAAACCTTCTATTTAGTCGCGTATCATCCAATACTGTAAACTGGTATTCAAACTTTTCGATGGTATTCCTAATAGTGGTCTCAGCAGGCCGATTATGTCAACCGTAACTTGGTATATTGTTCAACTCAGTCTTTCCATGATGAAATGGCAAACAATAGTGAATAAATAAAAACACGATGACAGTTTGAAACTATTCATGCGTCATTTGTCAAATTGAAACAAATGATAAAATCACCTCTAGATGAACGCTTTTACAAAATACTCCCGCGAACTGGCGCATTCGATTTCAAACCGCTAAAATATCGTAGGTTGTTGACAATTGAATATTTTAATAGTAAATAGATACTCGTATTTGCCAATTAGAAAGAAGACATTAAATTAAAACAGTGTTTGTCCTAACCGAGACATGAACTGAAGTTCCACGAAACCAAATCGAATTACTCTACTCTATTTGACTACCGCCTTACACGATTTCGTTGCTGTTATTCCCATTTTTAATACTTGCCATTTAAATAGCGAATGCGCTTCTATTTATATCTTCTCACCCGTGGACATCATAAAATAATAGTTGTCGCGTAATGGGCATTCGTCATAGGATCGAACTCGATTATAACGATAAATTTAATTTTTTTGTATCGCGGCAAGATTACCCGTTAAATATTCCATATTCATTTTAACGAACGGTATTTTGTTTTAAAAGCAACACATTTAACGAATTACTTATTTAACGAATTTTAATTTCTATACCCGAGGTCTCAAAGCTGCTATTTTTAACCGAATATAAGGTGCCATTTACATACTACATAAATGTATGTAGTTTCAAACAAGGTTATCCGGAAATGGCTACCTCTTGGGTTTCTATATAGTTGTACACGTTTGGTTCCAAACTATTTCTGAATTCGTTAAGCAAATCCTTCCAAGCTCTCCAACAATTTTATATAAATTTGAAAACATTTTAGAAATGTTTTACCCAGTTTTATGAGCATATCATGTGGGTCGGCTAGGTTTGATGTATATGCCACGCTTAAGCTTGTTTTTATAAACTAACTTGTACTAGTATCGCTCATCTGGTTTGAATGGGTCTTGCAACTATAATAGCAAAGAGAAGGTTCCAACTACTAGCCCCTGTCCAGTATATCAGCGATGATGGGAGAAGAAATGGCCATATTCCAATCCAGGCCATCTTAGTTTCGGTGCATCGCTTTGAAGTTATACCAGACTTTTATCCATATCGGAAATTAAAATTTAGTTCCCCACAAAATTGTTTACACTTATTCGTTATTTACCAAAGAATACACAGTTGATACAAAAACACGCTTTCCAGACTTTTCTGATATGTAAAATTTATTTGATGGTGTAGACAAAAATTCATCTAGCGTAGCCGTTAAATGAGCGACTATTTTCACATAGCGATTATGCATTGGCATTGGAAAAAGTCTATATGAGCCCAACTGCTAAATTGGGAAGTGTCAGCGAATGCACCCAACTCTTATAATATACAAGTCAGGAAAATCGAAACGTACTCGTCCAGGAAATTCTATTAAAGGGTTGAGAGAACATCTGATGGTGCAAGACATCACATCGCCTCTCTGAGAGATCCTATAAACCCAAAATAACCCATAGAAAATTTCACAGGTATAAAGATCAGTATTTGTTGGAACGCTTAATTCGATGAAAATGTTCAGGTCTCGTGTTCTATTCACCGAAAACGACAATTCACCGATAAAGAAAACACCGTGACCGATAATCAAGGAACTTGATAAGTTGTATGTAAATAGGATTGGAAAATGAATTATGGATAAAATTCAAGAATATGGCCATTTGGAACGGAACTAGGCCAACCCAAACCCGATTATCATGAAACTTGACAAGTGCAATGGAAATGGAATTATACAATTTTTGGATAAAGTTCTGAACTAGGGCAATCTTTGATCGATTACTGATTTTCATTAATTTTATTTTTAAAACTAAGTCTTTGTTACTTAATTGAACAAGACAAATATTATATTAATTTTAAATTTTGTAATAAATAATAAAATTAAACATTGAATAAACTATATTAAAATTCAATTAAACTGTCTTGTGGTCCTATTAGTCGTATAATTAGTTTAATTTGAGTATTATCCGTTGAGGACGATGCCTATGCCCATACGGAAGGTATATGTAAGTCTATAAATTCAAGAATTACAAAAGAATCAATTTTGCCACTAAGTAGGTAACCAATGAAAACACAAATCTGTGGCCTCACGACCAACGATTTAATTTCTAACATATTACAACACTCCATGAACGTGTTTAAGTTTTCCCAATAAGGTCTATTAGAATGAAATGACAAATTCAATTTCTCTCAAAATTAACATTTAGTAAGTTATCTATATTGGTGAATTTAAAAACATTTCATATTATTCGACAGATATAAACTGTTTAAAGCCAAACTTCATAATATGTAAAAAATAGAATCTTTACTGTAATCAACTCATCCTCCCTCGTCCCACCATCGAACACATTTTAAAGCATAAAAACTAAATCGTCAATATTATGTTTACCAAAGCACTTTTACGTAACAACTTATATCAAGTTTCATGATAATCGGTCAAAATAGCTGTACGCTGCCCTCCTAAGTACCGTCCTTGCTTTGTTATTGGAGGGTCTCGAGTTCGATTCCAGGTGGTGACCTAAAATCATGGTTGAGTGTTTTTAATGTGTAAGTATATATGTGTTTGTCCGAGTATTGCACCGTGGCCCCATTATTGGCATGGTGTACTGGAGTAATCCGCCCAACGGTTTTCGGTGAATTGTCGTGCTAGTGCCCATTCATAAAATTTTATTTTCTTCAGGCTGAAATATAAAGTGCGCGAACACCAATCGCGCATAACCTTCAAATATTTGGTCTCATGTGTGTTTTTAAGTCGAAATCTATACAATACATCATGCTCTTAGAATTTTCCTATTAACTGTGCATGTTAACATGTGTCTGCTTATTTTTGTGTTTTCTTGATTATAAATGATATAAAAATATATTTTTTTTTTGTTAATCTATATAGTGAATATATTTTTTGTATTTAATTCTTTATTTAAATTCAACAATATATATGAATGTACGAGTATGTATATAAAAGAAAATTTGCATATGCTCATCGTTCATATCGGTTTTCCCAGCAAAAATGCTTTTGTATATACGAGTCGAACGGAGGAAAATATAAATTCAAAGTTTATGTTATATATGATTATATTTATTTTATAATTCATCAATCATTTTCCATTTTACAATTGT
This sequence comes from Tipula unca, assembly GCA_951394425.1. NCBI lineage: Eukaryota > Metazoa > Arthropoda > Insecta > Diptera > Tipulidae > Tipula > Tipula unca. Next base: position 174,172,832 of record OX596381.1, on the reverse strand, counting down.
TTTGTATTTTTATTTATTTATTTATATAAAAATATAATATATTTTTTTATCGTATATTGTTTTATGTACGATTTTATACGATGTACGAGAGATTTGGTTGTGTATGGAAGTTCATTTTCCAAAAAAAAATAAAAAAAATACAAAAATTTGAAAATTTATTAAATTTTTTTGTATAAATTTATGTTGAATAAATAAAAATGAAAGCTAAATATTATATTTTTATTATAATGAAATTATCTATGAAATATATTTATGATAATGTATAATCGTACATATAACAATAATAATATGTTATGTATGTATATATAAAAATTTTATTATGTTGCAACGTTATGCCAATTAAATATAAAAATTTCCAAGCAACTGAATTTGAATAATTTATGTATGTATGTATATATAACGAAAATAGCCTTGTGTTATGCATTACCAATTAATTTTCCTAAAATTTAACAATCATAATCAATTTTTCCGCCCATTAATCATCTTATTATATTTCCGTGCTGTTTACATAAAACTTATTTTTTTTTTATTAATTTTCCAATCTCATCGACGCAATTTTCCAAACATTTAACCCAATTCCTATATAGTACAGTAAAAAGAAAATTGTTTATAATAAATAACCTTAATTTAATAACATTATAGCATGTTAAACGTTACAGATGAGTAAAGATTTAAAAAAAATTTTGATTAATTAAAATATTTTGGTTTATATAAAGCCAAAATCTCTGCTTTTACAATGCCAAGGAAATTTTATTAATCAATTTGTGTGTACACACCTTAAAATTTACGAGAAACTATCTAGTGGTTTTATCGAAAAAAATAAAAATATAAATAAACATTTTCGGGTTTCTTGAATGCCGAAAAATAAAAAGATTATGAAAATCTGCCGAACTAAAAATAATCTGTCGCAGAATATAACGTCTTGTTATTCTTTTTCTCGACACAGTGCGAAAATGTTCACGTGGTTTACTCTCGATTTATTTATAAACTGTAAATTTACATAATTTACGCAGGTCTAAGCAACGGGTGTACCCTGTATGTTTTAATAAGAAATATCAAATCTTTATTAATGATTTTTGAAAATTGCAGGACCACACACACTCACACACACACACACACACCAAATGGTTCTGATATAATTATATAATTTAATAACTTTTATAATTAAAGGTTATAGCGCGCGTGAAATAAAACATAAATTCTTTTGTTTATATGTATACGCATAATTGTGTTTGATGTTCGCGAAGATTTGTTTGTTTAAATAAAAAAAAAAAAAATCTTAATGATATGTTTATGCTATATTATTATAGACCCAATTAATTTGTAGTGGTGTGATTAATTTTTATGACAAAGAAAATGTTTAACTCGTTCACCAGATTATTTTTGAATCATCTTGATCTGGGCGCGAACAACGATACAATCTTAGTGACACGCTACTGCACCTGTTGTACAAAAAAGTAAACCGTGAGCTGAAATTGCATGTTCTAACGAAATTGTTATAGTTGATTGAGGAGTATCGGGTCCGAGCATCTCCCTGCCGAACAACGGAACTGCAAAAATTTTCGATAGCCTGTTTCCAACTTTGACACAGCATTGAGACTGCGTCACTGTCATCCTACACAGTCGTACCAATTTCATTGGCATTCTTAGGTCAGACCACAAACTCACTCGGTTGATCGAATCATAACCCTGGTCTCATAATATTTAGATAGAATCATCCGCAGCGAAAAGACCTGTTAGTGACAGATGGATTCGGAAGAAATCCTCCTTGATAGTCCCCAACGAACCCCTCCACCAGGGGTGATTTCATCCACTATAATGTAAGACAGTAACTTGTATGCTGTGCAAAGGAGAGCTATACTGCGATAATTCTCACACTTGAAGCGGTATGCATTCTTGAAGATGGGGCGTATCGCGGCCAATTTCCGTTCGTCAGTCATTGTTTCGGTTCGCCATACTAATCGAATAAGGTCGGAAAGACAGTTCCACAGAGTATCCAATCCAAATATCAAGAGCTCCGAATAAATGTTCATCCCAGGTGAGCGGTATCGTTTTAGTCTCTGCATGGCTCTAGGCACGGATCCTCAATGCAAATCTCTTCAGTCTGTATTTGAGGTGACTCAACACATGATGAACACCAAGCAGGTCAGAAAATTTTCAATTCCATGCGTGGAGTATTGCGTCGATGTTGACACAGAAGTTTTCATCCCGGTCCCGAATGTCAGTTGACGCAGGCCTGAAAGTAGGCCTTCCATCGTTCTCGTTTCTTGCGTGTACAAATCCATCATTCAAGTGATGATTGCTGCCTATGTATTTGGTTTCTGAACGATAAGTTATCACATCCTGCACAACCCGAGCTCATCCTTTTGAAAATAACACGTGGTCCATTTGACTGTGGGAAATGTTGCGAGGATGTGTCCAAGTTCTGTTTGTGAAGGAAATATGTGCTTGTGAGCAATTGCAATGTAAATCATTCTCTCATCATTATCCGTCACAGTTTTGATGTTGGGCATACGGACTTATGTTCTCACACAACGCCTGATTTCTGTCAGCTCTAGCATTAAAGTCGCCAATTACCATTCTAACATCGTGTTTGGGCCGATACTCCTTCATGCACATGGTTAGGCTCTCCAACGCTCCTGGTTTTCTATGTGACTGCACGTCGAAATTCAGAATTTAAAAAAAAGTTTAATCAATGCATTCAAGTCTAGTTTTTGTTGGTATATAGGCTGAATTTTTGTTTGTTGGTTGGGACATTTGATAAATTGAGCTATAGGCAACACTGTATTAAAAATAAATTAGATTGTCACTTCTGTTTTACTCTTAACTGTAGACAACCGTATTTTTATTTCTACGTACCAAAACTCTGTTTCCACCAGGTTATGAGCCCAGATTTTTGGCCGTTTTATTGTGTAAAAAAGATCTTTGCGTTGAGAATAAAGATCAGACAGCATATGAGATGACGAAGGCCAAGCGGGAAATACAAGCGAAATCAAAGATCATCATGTGTGTATAGTATAGAAACTTCAAAAGAAGTGTGGGAAAAAATTTAGGAAAGTATTCCAGCATGATCTATAATGTCGAATAGAATCGCTTTACACCAGAGCAGTATGTAACAACAGTTTTCTCAAACTCACCTTCTCAATGATTATGGCCATGAAAAGTTCTGAAACGAAGGTTACAGGGGAGTGCGTAAAATCAAAATTTCACATTAGTGAGTACGGTGATACCAAAAGATGCTACAACTTTAATCAAATCGATCATTTCGCAAACAAATGCAAGTCACCGCTCAAGAAAAAGGAAACGGAAAATAACCAGGTTTTGTTATCAATTTTTACGGTAAATGAAACAAAAAATCATGAATTATGAATGAAGTCAAATTATTACAAATTATTTCAAATTGTCAACACCTAAATCAATTTGGAGAAAAACAAAACTGTGGTGCTGCGGGCAGACAACGGTAGAGAGTTTTGTAACTAACAACTCTAGAGTTTTCTTCAGAGTTAAGGGATTCAAGACCAGACGACAATTCTACATAATCTACAACAGAACGGATTGTGTGAGCGCATGAATCGTACAGCTGTCGAAAAAACGAAATGTCTTATGTTACTCGTATAGATTCTGGTTTATCGACGTTTTTGGTTCGAAGCGGATGAGGTTTTCTCAAGACGGATACCAGAGACGGTGGGAATAGGAAGACAACAGAATTTGTTGAACTTGAGGGTTTTTGAATCAAAAGCTATACGGTACATGTACAACAATGCCTGATGATTGGCTATTGTGAAAGTCAAAAATGATGAGGTTTCCTCAGCATGTGATTGTATTTTTGAGGTATCCTGTAAATATTTAAACAACAATGTAGATGTCTAATTTTTCCAAATATTAAATAATGAACGTGTCGTGTCTGATTCATCAGAGATTCATTCTGAACGCATTTTTTTACTTTTTTCGAATGAAGTGGGATATAACGACAGCCCGAGCGATGAAGATGAATGTTTCAGTGATGAAACGATTGTTGACGCACAAGTAAATTATTCTGCTAGCAATTATTATCCAGACATTGCAGTAATTCACAATAGTGAAAGTCGACGTTCAGACAGGACACCAAAATCAAACAGGACAGAAGATTTCGTTTATTCGTTAATTGAGCTATCAACAAATGTACCGTTTAGTGTTGAAGAAGCATTGAGTGGCAGTGATAGTATAATTCGTGGCGACAACCTACCGAATAAAAGCAGCGCGAAGGTCTGGATTATGAGGAGACGTAGTAGTGAAGTAGTGCTCAGTTCGCTATCTATTGGCATTGGCTGTTCCATATGATATGAATTTAAGCAGATGGATACAGTATCAGCGTTCCCTCATGATGAATTGAGGGAAACTGTGTATATGTTGCAACCAGAAAGATTTGCGGATAGAACACGGAAAGTTTGTAATTGAAATTTGTTTGTTGCGGTCCATGCCGATGATTTTTTGACTTTAAGTACCAACAAGGCACAAACCAAGGTTTGAAACACGAACTATTTAAACCAAACGTTTTTAAATGAAAGATATTGGAGAGGTTCATAGCAGATTCCGAATTACAAGGGATTGAGAAAAGAGGATTTTATCGTTGAATCAACAAGATTTGTCAACCAGCAAAGCCAAAATTGGGGACATGCAGGAAATTCCATTTCAAGAAGCGGTAGCAGGGTTCGCGATCTGATATTGCCTATACGCAGTGAATTGAATTTGGTGGAATATTGGATATCAGAATCGGACTGTTCGAGTGATCTTGATGAAAGAAAATCCACCACTGTTTATATTGTTCTCAAAGGCGATGGAGCATTAAAATGGTAATCGCGCAAGCAACAAACAGTTACCCTCTCTTTAACTGAAGCCGAATATGAATAAGCCATATGGCTGTCTCGGCAGCCTGTTAAGAAGCATTATGACTTGAAGAATTGGACGTGGAATTCAGGAGACTGACTGCGATTCCGATCTTCTGTGACAGTCAAAACTAAATAAACCTTTCAAAGACAGATTCCTACCATCCTCGTACGAAACACATCGATGTCAGGCATCATTTTTTAAAAGAGAAAGTAAAAGCATCTGTTATCACAACAATTCCAATCAGGACGGATTAGATGATTTTTGATCCATTAACAAAGCACTTGCCACGCCAAACATCAACAACATCGAGAAGAACTGGGTGGTGTTACATACTCCGAAATGACGTCGATTCTATGCAAGTTTAGAATCGATTTCTACTCTAAACTTGCTTGGAAACTATATTATAGTCAATTGTTTTATTCTTTCAACGAATAATTTAAAAAATAGTGTTGAATGCCCATTTGGTACGAAACTAATATATTCAGTGTTTTCTCAAAGGAGCTCTAATACATGGTGGAATTGGAAAAATGCCAACCATCTTGTTCTCCAGTGTTTAGTACTTTGCATATTCCTTTGAGACGATTATAGAAGATTAAACACCATCACCGTTCCGTTATCCTATACCCCACATACAACATTTCGATTTCACAAAATTACCCTACCCCTAAGAGAATATTCCCAACCGAAGAAAGAGTTGAAGGTGTATCGGTATTTCCAATGCCTATATCCATTTGACAAATTCAACAATTTATTGGCATGGTTAATTCAGGGAAGCATTCGTTAGAATAAAAGTATTCGCTTGCTCATGCAACCCTATTGGATCATTCTTTATATGACGCAGGGTTCAGTATTACTACTGATTCTTTGAATACTGCAATCGGAGCCGTCTTGCAGCAACTCAAAAATGAATGTAAGGAACCTCTAGCATACTCGTCTCACAACTGGAAAATTACAAATGGATCGTTTCTTTCATGAAGCACATGAAATCGGAATTATAGCAATTTAAACAGCCTTTTAGTTGTTTTGAACACAGTCATTTGGACATCGTTGGACCGCTTGCACCACTATATATGCATACATTTGAACTGCTGAAGGTCGTTTCACTAGATCGCCTTATGAAGGATATTACCAGCGCAACTATTGCAAAATTTTTTGTGGAAAACGATATATCAAGATTTTGGGTATACCTGTAAGCATAACTACAGATCAAGGAAACCAATCCAATCTAAGCTGTTCTCAAAATTAACAAAGCTGCTAGGCACACATCGAATTTAAAAAGCACCTCATCACCCGCAATCCAATGGATTGGTATACGTTTTCATCGCCCTCTAAAAGCAACTCTAAAAGCGAAAAGCGATTCGATAAATTTAAGTTCACAGATATCAATAGTTCTTCTTTTCATAGGACCTACACCAAAAGATAATATTAAATGTTCCCCGGCAGAACTAGTTTATGAACAACCACGTTGGATAAATGCGTGAGCTCGTTTTTATCCGGGTTGATAAAATTCCTGCAAGGCTGACATCGCCTGCGTAAGATATTCGATGATTCAGAAAACATTTTGTGGTAGACATCAATGGAATAAACACATCCATATCTATCGAAGTATCGATCGACTTAAACCAGCTTTTGGAGTCTTGATCAATAATATCGCAAAACCAAAATGTGTTTCAGTTTTCAGTTTAGAAAAAAATTATTAATTTTTCCCCCGTAACATTTACTCGAAGAGGGATGATGTGGAGTCCATCTCCACCATGTTTCAACCCATGACCGCGATGAATTATTCACGATAAGCAATGAAAACCATTACAGTACAAAATAATCATCCGTGTTTTCGAAGAATGATTATATATCAATTCAGTTAACTAATTGCATAGCAATACCCGCTAAGACTTACCAGCCCACCGGTTTTTGAGTTATCTAAAAATATTCGGCAGTAGTGAGAAGAATGCTGAAGAAGAATGGCGGATGCGATAAGGTTCACCATTTGAAGTTGTGCGGAAACTCACGTGCATAATTTTAAACGTAACAACATAATTTGAAATTTAGTCCAATTCGAACGTTTAGTGCAACACCACAAGTGGATTCTCAATTTAATACGCGACTTAACTGAATTACCCTTTTACAAAAAGCAGCTACAAACTGGCGCATTTTTTCAAATCGTAAAAATATCTTAGTTGTTTGCTAAGTAATCTATGTAACGTTTTACGTGTCGACAACCGTGTATATTACACGGCGTAATCTACCTCGCCCATTCCTGATAGCAACAAACTTTCATTTACGTATTTAAATTAAAACAGTTTTAAAGGCCATTACTGGCCCCTTACTGAGTCAACAATTCGGCTCCAGCGGTTTTGATCCCGAGCATGGTCTTCATACTGTCTAAGACAATCTGAAGAGGCCAAGTCGTTCTCTACACCGTGGAGCCATCGTCGCCTGCAACGACCTCTGCGCCTACCATATGGTGGCTCTCCTTTCAGAGATCGCTGCACAATTCGTTTTGGATCAGCACGCAGAACGTGACCGAGCCAGCGTACTCGCTGAGATCTTACTTCATGTACAATATCGGGGATGTTGATCAGATCTCTGATCTCGACGTTGTACAGAGCTCGGTAGGTACCATCTATTTCACGTTTTGGGCCGTAAACCACACGCATGACTCTTCTCTCAAATGTTAGGTGCCATCTCTCGTACTCATCCGTCAGCGCCCAACTTTCGCATCCAAACATAACAACGGGCCTGATCAACGCTTTGTAAAGCTTCAGCTTCACGGCACTTGATAAGTGTTTAGATTTTAGCAGTGGCCTTAGAGGATACAAAGAACGACTGCCAGGTGCCAGCCGCAATTTAATATCCTCACTCACACTGTTATCGTGAGTGATAAGAGAACCCAAATATTTGAACCTCCTCACACCCTCAAACGTGTGGTGGCCACTACTAAAATCTGGTGTGCCAATGTCCCTAAAACCAGAGATCAGGTATTTCGTTTTGGACTCATTGATCTGAAGTCCAACTCATTTACGTATACAACATAATTAATTCTAGTGATGATATTATTTTATGTATTATGATGATCCAACCAATTTACCAACATAGATATAAAAAATAAACCACGGTGTAAAACAATCATCAGACAACCTTGATTTTCTACACCAAAAAAAAAAAAAAAAATCATATATTTATTTACAATAAGCTAATCTCGCGTTCTATTTAGTATTCTAAACCAACTCATGCCAAAATAATTAAGAAATATGGTTACATTGAAACTATAAAATATTTTTACCTTGAAAATGCAAATTAAAAATATTTCAAGAATTTGTATTATAGAAATACTTTGCTTGAGAAATTTTGTTATTTATTTTAGAAAACTATTTATCAAAAAATCAATCATGTAAATAGTGACAGTGTGCACGTAAACAAATCAATGTTCACGAATTAACGCTAACTTTTGCACAGCATCATTTATCATATGTGAATATGTATGTGTATGCGGGAAGAAAAACAATATTTTCCTTATATGTATATAAAAGTACATACATACGCAAATGATTAATTATTATTTTTGGGATCTAACTATATACATATATATCGTATACACAATACAAACTCTAATCACTTTCAATTACAATTTATTTTTCAAATCAAAATTTGTTTGCAAAGTTCAACAGAAAAAAAAAAAATTATTGGCATGCAAAATAGAAAGAAAAACCTTTTAATTTATTTTCCGTCACTCACAAATCTTGATTGCATATGTATGTATGTACATATATATGTACATACGTTCGTTGTTATGGTATCTTTTTGTTCGTTACATATACGTCAATCAAGACAAAATAAGTAAAACAATGAAATTTAATGGCAACAACTCTCTGGTAGACACACACACACAAAAGAAATAAACATGAAAACGTCAACTAAATTTAGAAAGAAATTTTTACACGAAATGGAAATTGTTGGCTTATCTTCGAAAACTGAATCTAAAGATATCGGGAAAGAAAATTTGTTTATTTATGGTAAGATTGCGGTGTGATGATGTCTCGAGATAAAATTGGGCGACATGAGTATATGATCTCTATGTCTGATAAGCGGCTTGATTTTATATATGCCGCACTCACTGTATATTATTCCGGTGCGGCTAAACCCAATTAATTTCGGAGTGACTCCGCGACTCGTGAACATTGTTTAGATGATATTTATCATTTTAATTACATTTCGTTTCGTTTACACTTTCGGTTTTCATGTGTTTGCCGTATATAATCTTGACGTCAGGTAAATAAGTTTTTGTTTTTCTTTTTTTTAATTTTCCCAACTTTTATTTTTCAGTTTTTCAAATTAAACATACATTTTTTTTTTGGTTGAATGTTTGTAAGTACGAGTATATATAGGTAGAAAAATAAAAAAAGGAAAAATGTAAAAGTTTGCCAAACTTTTACCGGTGATGGCCGTACAAACAATTTTCTTGTTTTTCTTTAAATTGAGCAAATTTATATATGCTTGTTGTTGTTGTTGATGTTGTTGTTTAACAAACATTAATTAAATTTTTGGACAGAAAAAGAAATGTTTTATGCTGATTTATGAAAGCTGGATGATGCGTTTTTTCAAGTTTGCCTGTAGGCGTCATCGTTCTTTTTAACGAGTCATCGTTCTCAACAAAAATGTAAAACAAATTGATAAATAAAATTCAAAGATTGTTTGCTCCAAAACATGTCTGTCGTTGTTTATAAATTAACTGTGTTTTTTGAGTTCCATGGAAAATGCATAATCCTCTTAGGAAATTATCAGAAATATTTAATTTGAATTTTATGTAATCCGATAAATTTTCGGATAATTTAAAAAATGTTTAAAAAATCAGATTTACTTAAATTAAACAAATTTACCAGTTTTAATTTGTAATTATAATTTATAAATTAAAACTCGTTCAAATTTTAATTTTTTCAAAATTCAACCAAAATTTTAACTTAAAATGTGAATTTAAATTTGGTGTTTTTAAATTTTGACTTTAAGTTTTAAACATTTTTAAAATTTCAAACCTAGTAAGGTTCCAAAAATTACTATAATTTAAAATTGAAGTGTATGTGAAGTTGTTGCAATAGTTCATCCCAGAAAAATTAATAATGTTCATCAGGCAATACTATTCTCATCCATTCCCTTTATTTTAAAAAGCATCCCAAAATTTGTTATTATCGTTTTTAAAATTTGTAAACAAAGTGTCAGCTTATATATATAGGTAGTCTTGTCATACCAATGAAAATTAATGGTTCTCGAGAACCATGAGTGCCGGAAAATATTTTGTTTATTTTTGACTTGGTGTCCACTTGTGTGATAAATCGTTGAACTAAAATCCATATTACATGTATGGGGTCTTACACATATAAGCCAATTGTGCCAATTACAACATACGGCTGGACTTCAACGGTTTATCACAGCAAGTGGACGTCATGTCAAGTCGAAAACGTAAGAAGCTTTTTCCGGCATTCATTGTTCCTGAAAAGCAATAATTAAAATCCATACTACATTTATGGGGCCCTATAGCCATATATGAGCTATTACGCCAAGTGCACACCCAGTCGAAAACATAAGGAGCGTTTTCCTGGCATTCATGGTTCTCGAGAACTGTTAATTAAAATCCGTATTACATGAGCCATTTGCACCAATTGCAACATATGGCTTGTATTCAACAATTTATCACAGCAAGTGGACACCAGGCCAAGTTAAAAACATAAGAAACTTTTTCCGGCAATCATGGTTCCTGAGAACATTAATTAAACTCCATAGTACATGTATGGTGCCATATAGTCATATATATATATATGTAAATATATATATATATATATATATATATATATATATATATATATATATATATATATGTATATATGAGCTATAACGCGTAGTGGGACGCCCAGTCGAAAGCATAAGGACCTTTTTCCGGTATTCAACGATTTATCACAGCAAGTGGATACCAGACCAAATCGAAAACGTCTAAGAATTCTCTTCCGACACTAATGATTCCCAAGAACCGTTAATTAAAATCCATATTATACGTATGGGGCAATATTTATATGACTTTCTGAGCATATTGTGCCAATTACCTCGTACGACAAGAATATAAATATAAGCAAAACGTTTTTTTACAAATTTTTAACATCCTGGGATGGGATGATAAAGATAATAGTATTGCTGATGGACATTTTTATTTTTTCTGGGCTGGAATCCTGGGAATATTTCACACACTTTAACAATTGGACATTTGAACTTTATAGAAACAGTAATCATTTAGATTTTGCATTTCAGTGCCGTGAAATTAAAATGTTGGACACTCCAAAATCAATTTAATGAACTTTCCGAATGTTGGAAATCAGAATCTGTCTATGGGAATTTTTCACATTTAGGTTTATATAAACATTTAATGGTTAGAATTCTCTGCAGCCAAACTTTTGTTGTTAATCTGAATTTTTTTCGCTAACTTTCTAGGATTGGTTTAAAAAAAATATTTTTAGTTATTCACATTAAAAATGTAAATTTGAGGTGAGCATCATTCCAGAAATTTCATTGTAGTAACCCACATATTTTATATTTTTTATACTAAGATTTGATTGTACCAATTTGTGCCTCAATTAATTTGCCAAACAGTCTACTAAATGAAGAGAAATTGCCAAAATCGGTCAACTGTGAACGCAATATATCTCAATATAAATATTCCATGATCAGGTCATATAAAAGTTTGGATAGCCCAACTTTAATCATGGAACCATTTGAAACAAACTATAATAAATATTTTGGTACAGTATCGCGTTTGTGCATACACTACATCGGGAAGAATCGGCCATAGAATATCCAGAGTATATAAAATTCTCGTTCTGGAATAGTTAAATGGATGATTTCTGGAAAACCCAACTTTTATATTGTAACAAACTATAATACACCTTCTGGCCCAGTATTGTGTTGGCTAAAATCGGCTGAATAGTATGGCTTAGGTAGGGGCCCTAAAAAAACAGCATTATTCTAATAAGGGACGACTCACTAATATAATATTGTTGGGCCCCAATCGTCAAAAACGATCTAGCAACCAGAAAAAACACTTAACTCATTTCATGGTAGTCACTCGAATCAAATATGTAAAATTACCAAATATCAATATACCGCCGGTTTCAGGGGGATGTATACATCATGGCAGTCGTTTATTGATCTTTTTTACATGAATCGAATAACTTGAGTTCTTTGCAAAATTTTCAATACCTTAGAAGAATGTTGCATGGTGAAGCAGCGGTGCTTCATTTCTGAGCCATATTAGCTTTACGGAAAGTAATTATACAGGCGCTCTAAAGCAACACAAGGAACGATATGTTCGCAAACAACATATTATAACATCATTCAATCGCACTTTCATTGAGCAACTATCGATTTCCATTGCTAAATTTTGAACACTTCGGATGATGTGATACGCGAGTTGATAATTCTAGGAGACTGTGCCAAAGAAGAGACAGTATACAAAAATTAGATGACAAATGAAAAACCTTGTGAGCAGAAAATACGTCAATAAGGAAACCCGCTAGCATGACTAAACCACTAAGAATTAATAAGCAATTCAATGAAATGACTGTATTAAAATATAGAGATTGGGACAAACAGATGTTTCAACTGTTTGCCAACAATGGATAAATAGATAATTCTGAGTCCACTGATAAGTCTAGTCATCCATCGACTGCAGCGGAATCTATCTTAACACATTGTTCGCAAAACACTACAAATCATACAATCCAGCCTACAGCTTTAGTCAATGTTCTAAAGTTTTCTGGAAGTACTTGTGCGTGGCGCGCACTATTAGATTTAGTGCGGGATCTGCAAAGGGCTTAAATCATTTGTTCTTCCCAAAATCACAACATATTTACGACGTCAAACCATCGGAAACATTACGTTAAATTGCCGGTCAGAAATTCTTTGAATTGGCTAATCCGTGCATTTTTATAAATCGGCTAATACAGACATTTTTATTGGGTCGGACTATTTCCTTAACCTAATCAATGAAAATGAGCCGACTCTTTGTAATTTCGGAGAAATTTAATCGATTTCGACTGCAAAATCACCCTTGCTATCAGGAGAGAAGTACCTCTAAAATTGCATAACTCGTTGTGTACTGCCATTCAGAAACAACGAAGTATTGAGCGTCGGTTAACACGAGAAATTAAATTTTATAACCTATTGGATATTATGGCTGCTTAAAAACAAGATCACCACTACTAAATAATACCAGTTGCTTTTGATGGATCTGCTAAGACCACATCCGCGATATCACCTAATGACTGCTTAGCCATCGGACCAACTGTTCAAGCAACATTCGTATCAGTATATAATTCCTGGCAACAAGAGTTTTAAAAAAACTAGGCGATTATAACCAAGTTTCATTTCCTGATGCAGTCAATAAATGCATTCCACGTAACATTCAGGTCGATGACCGAATGACCGGAGACGATAACGAATTCAGCTGAAGAATGTCCTGAATGAGCTCTTATCACAACATGGATTTATTTTGTGCAAGTGGATGTCCAATTCGTAACTCAAATTGCATGATAATAATGACAATCACAGCAATGTCAAAACAATAATCGCAATAGTATCCAGAAGATCTAACTAATTATGGGTCATCAGTCAGAACTGGGATGAGCTTCTTCCTGAAGCAGTATCAAATCGATGGGATACCATTCGATCTCAATTAGCTCATCTCCATACCTCGATTTATCCAAACAAGTATGGGAACATCCATTTAAATGGATGTGCTTAGGGAGCTGTAGTTTATTTTACAGTTCAGACAGACACAAACAATGTCTCTGTAATCATAATTTCAGGGTAAACGAAGATCGCTCTTTTGAAACTGGTGTGTCTGCCGCGACTGAAACCTGTGCTGCCGTGCGTCTAACAAACATAATGAATTTAGTAGAACTCCAGTTTCCAGTTCATTTTTATAGCTTATATCGACACAAAAAATTTATTGTTTAACCAATAATTGATCAATGCGGTAATTAAAACTAAGTTTCGTTCGTATCTAAAAACGGTTTAAAATTAAAATTAGTTCATCAATTTAATGGTCGATATAACAAAATAATATTTTCGTGGTTGAATTAATTTTGAGTACAAAACATTTAAATCCGTCCAATCATAAAATTTTATAGCTATATGGCAATCATTAAACATTAGAAATAAATTCCATCGATTTGATAAAAATATAATTCTCATAAAGCTAAATTTATTGTTTAGAATAAATTAACAAAAAATAAAAATAAAAAGTTTTTCGTGTAATAAAAATAATTTTTGTGAAAAATAAAAATATATTATGCAATAATTTTAAAAATAAAAATACAAAATAAAAAATTACGAAAAAATGTCTAAATATATTTTTAGAATCACAAAAAAATTGTAATATGAAATTTTTTCGTTAGCTTTTAAAATTTGAATTCGACCTCAGCAATGTCAGGCAAATTTATAATCTTTGAGAATTCGAATAAAATTTCATTAAGATGTTCTAGCAAAAATATAATAAAATGAATTAGAGGGAAGCATGAATTTGGCATGTGGCTATAATAATACAATTTTTGCAATATTTCATTTTTTTTTGTATACGTATACGACCTATATACAGTCGACAAACCATTATCAGGTTCACGGTCTGTTATAATTTGGCCGTCAAGTATGATATTTTATATGCGAGGAAAACACCTGGCCCAAGAAAAATTATATTGCAATTATGACAGAATTTTTGTTTGTGAAAATTAATAAAATCTCGTATCATTCACACGACGTACATTTTTGTTGTGTTCGGTATATTTGAAACGTATACATGAAACGTAAATTTCTGTTTCAAACGGGACAGAAATTATGTATTTTATGATTTTTTTATGGCCAACAACTGGTCTTATTCATATGTCTTTAACATATTTTGTTGATATATATTTTTAAAACAAGAAACAAAAATTTGCAAACTATACAACTATATGCGGGGATCAAAATTAATTTAATGTTGCATAACTTCACTATACGACAGTTTTCACTTTACTTAATGTAATCGAATAAATCGCGCATCTGCTATGTCATTAAACTGTCATTTTGGTATCGAATATTGCAATTAACGCATATACAGACAAACATATATACTCGTATACTCACGTATAATGTCATATTTAAAAATAATAATAATAATTGAGGTTGTAAGTAAGCTAAGCCGCGATGAGACAATTTTTGTTCGTTTCATCATTTTAGATGTTTGTATAATACTGTTTGATTAATGATCGGTCAAGAAAATGAAAACTGAATATATATTTTTTTTTCATAAATATAACAAAACATTAAAGAGAATTTTAGGCTTTGTGACGCGGAAAATACCCAAGCATTATCGCGGACAAAACGGTTTAAAATATCGTACTGTGGCGTGCCGTTTGAAAATTTTTAGTATGTAGGGAATTTAGTAGGTCAATATAAAAAGTTGTTGTACACCCCTGTATAAAACATTAATAACCTAAATAATAATTTAAAGTATAATAATTTAAAACATAACAAAAATTGAAATTGCAAAATTACAACTTAGCAAAATAGTTGTACTTAATTTATAAACCCAAATATTTATATACAATTTATATTACGCAAAATATTTGTAAACCTAAATATTTGTATCTAATTTATATTATACAAATATTTGTACTTAATTTATGAACTCAATTATTTTTTTATATAGACCAAAATTATGTAATATAGGAAAAAGTAAGTCAACAACCAAAGTTGACATACTAAAATTAATATATATAGTCCACTTGGACTAACTAAAGTAGTTCATTCAAATTAGTTCATTCAAAAAGAAATATTCATGTAAAGTAGTTCACTAAAATAAACCAGTACAATGAAATTCAAATCATAGTTTTTATCTACGACGTCTAAGAGGAATTCACCTACAAGTAAGTATAATTCATCCATCGATACTGCCCAGCCCCCACCAGTGGTAAGCGGGTATCGACAATATAATTAACAAAACACCCTACTAACACTAAGGCACCGATTGTAATCGACATTGATGCACGAACCTCGCATGGCAAAGCGAGGAGGGAAGCAATAAGAGTGTTTCAGCACTCCACTCCCCTAGTAACAGGTGTCAAAAAAATTCACCATTTGCTTCAAAATCCAACTTGACATCACGATCCCCAACTAAACAAGTTGACGACACACCAATACACAACACACGCAGCAAGACTGCACGACTAAACGACAACACATAAGTTCCTCAACCGATAAAGATCGAACTCACAGACGACATCTTTAACAACGAAACACCAACCATTCCTATAACACAAATCTCACACGAACCACAACCTACAAACTCAGCCAACAAACAACGCCAACCACTACAAAACAAACAATCAAAATGAATCAACAGCAAATTCAACAAAGCATCGCGAGTTTCGTACGAGAGTTCAGCGGAAACAGAACAAACGAATTAATAAGATTTTTGGGTACTGCAGACAGCATAAACGAGACACTAACCACAAATGATGAAAAGAAAATATTCGATAGACTAATCATACTAAGACTAACAGGCGACGCTTACACGAGAATAGCCAACAGAAACGTAGAGAATTATAAAGCATTGCGAGATATACTAAATAACATCTACTCGAAAACATACTCATTGGAAGAATTAGAAAAAAAGCTTACCACAATCCAGCAATCATATGGTGAAACAATCAGAAACTATGGATACAGACTAATGGAAGCATTAGAACAATATAAAGCAGGATACAAAACCAAATATAATCTACAAAACGTTGACGCAACCTACGCTAACCACCTCAACACAAAATCAGTACAAGCATTCAAATGCGGACTAAATAACATTATACTAAAAGAAAAAATTGCAACAATAAAAGCCAAAAATATCGATGACATCATAAGCGAAACAGAAACAATCGAAAAACTACTGACCCTAACGACAGGAACACTAACAAACCAAGCAACCCAAGAAACAAGAACACTCAACCAACCATTAATGAACTCACAAAGAAACAACTACACCAGAATACCAATAACATGCAACTACTGCCAGCAACCAGGGCACACATGGAACATATGCCATACACGAATGAACCAAGAAAGACAAAGAAGAGACACAACAAGAATGCAACCATACAACCTACCACAATTCCAAAGGAACCAAATTAATAGAAACACATGCCCCAAACAACAAGTTATCAATTTGTCCCGCAACAGAAATAAAACCAGGAGTATTCATACCGAACACATTAGTACAACCGACAAATTACAAAGTAAAAATAATGATAGCCAACACGCTAACAGAAGACGTAGAATTAACGGATTTTAACCCTACACTGGAGGAAATAAACGAAGAACCAAGATACAGATACATACAGTACATGGATACAGAACGACAGAATACAGTAGCAAAAATAATAACAGAAGGATTAGACAAAACTAACAATGCTGAAGAAAATATGACAATACTAGAATTATGCACACAATACCAGGATATATTCTTCTTAGAAGGAGACAAACTAACAAGTATAGACGGAGTATCCCACAACAATACAACCTAGCTCAAGTCCCTTCAACAGCCCATTAATTGTAGTACCTAAAAAAGCAGGACCAGACGGCAAACCAAAATGGTGCGTAGTAGTAGACTTCAGGAAACTGAATGATATAACAATAGGCGACTCTTTCCCATTACCAAACATAAACGACATACTCGACCAACTTGGTCACGCCCAATATATTTCTCAACATTAGACATGGCTAGTGGATACCACCAAATCCAAATGAACCCCCGGACTCCCACAAAACAGCTTTCAGTACCGACTATGGCCACTTCGAGTTCAAAAGAATGCCTTTCGGACTAAAAAAACTCCCAAGCAACCTTCCAAAGAACAATAAATCATATATTAAGAGGATTTCAAGGCCTAATAGGATTCATATATTTAGACGAAATAATTGTATACGGGAAAAACTTAAAAGATCACAACAGAAAGCTAATAGAAATATTCGAAATATGTAGGAAAAATAACCTTAAATTACAATGTACTAAATGTCAATTTCTCAAGAAAGAGATTACATTTCAAGGCCATTTAATAACTCCAGACGGTATAAAACCAAATCCATCCACTAAAAAGGCAGTGCAAAACTCCCCGACACCAAGGAATATGCGAGAAACACAATCATTCCTAGGTCTAGCAAATTATTATCGCAGGTTCATACCCAAATTCTCGGAAATTGCCGAACCTCTCACCAAACTAACAAGAAAAGGAACCCCATTTATCTTCTCAGAACACTGCGAAAAAGCGTTAAACACACTCAAAAGTTGTCTAATAAACCCACCTATTCTAAAATATATTAACAAGCCACATGACAAGCCATTCATATTAACAACAGACGCCAGTGACTACAGTTTAGGCGCGATACTTTCTCAAATACACTATCAAGGGGAACTACCCATAGCTTACGCCAGCAGAGCGCTAGGAAAATCCGAAAGAAACTACAGCACAATAGAAAAGGAAATGCTAGCAATCTACTGGGCAGTAAATAATTTCCGACCATACCTTTACGGTAGAAAATTCACTATCATAACTGATCACAAACCATTAACTGGAAATCTCACAAAAATACCCAACAGAATACTCAAATGGAACCTTAAACTATCTGAATATAATTTTGAAATCATACACAACTTAGCCGAATAAAACGCACAAACGAAATATCAGTAATCACTAGAGTCCAGAGCAAAACCCAAGAAACAAACAAAGACAGCATAAACTCCAACACACAACAAAATATTACCGCATATAAAACACAAAACACTACAGAAATCACACCAACAGAAATAAAAACTAAAATACTACACCCAAAAATAGAAATAGTAACTGACATTAGGAAGAGACAGCAAATTTTAAATGAATATCATAATTTACCTTTAGGAGGTCATGCAGGCACATGGCGCACCTACAACAGAATCAAATTACTCTACCATTGGCCAAAAATGCTGTACGATATAAATAAATTCATTAGGAAATGTTACTTATGCAAAAGAAACAAGAACCACAGAAAAACGAAAGTTCCACTAGAACTAACAGACACTTCAAACCACCCCTTCCAACGAGTAGCTTTTGACATCGTGGGACCCCTACCAACAACGGAAAACTTCAACAATTACCTATTAACGTTCCAAGACGACTTGTCTAAATTTTCGGGAGCAATCCCAATACCAAATCAAAACGCAAACACAGTAGCAAAAGCATTATGTGAACAGTACATAACGAAATACGGAATACCAGAAAAAATATTAACAGATCAAGGAAGTAATTTCATGAGCAAAACCTTCCAAGAATTATGCAAATTGCTAAAACTAAAACATATCACGACAACAGCATACCACCCCGAGACAAACGGAGCTCTGGAAAAATCTCACAACACACTAAAAGAATATTTAAGATCCTTCACGGACATAGATAGAAACAACTGGGACGAAATGTGCCATTACGCTATATTCGTATATAACACTACTCCACACTGTTCAACAAATTTTACTCCACACGAATTGGTCTACGGACAACGAGCCTTAATACCCAGCGCAGTACAAAAAGAACCAGAACCAACTTACAACTACGATGACTACGTAAATGAACTGAAAGCACGACTAAAACTTGCACACGCGATAGCACGAGAAAACATTAAAAACAAGAAACATAAAGTTAAAACTCAGTATGGCAAAATGACAAAACCGATGCATCTGAAACCAAATGATTTAGTTTGGCTTAAAAATGAAGCAAGGAGGACAAAACAAGATGCACTTTGGTTAGGACATATATACAATAAAGTGTCAAACAATGGCCCAATAATTAAATATGGGTTGTTGAAAGTTTGAATTATTTATCAAGCATGAACGAACGGTATGATTCAAGCAAATTTCCCGATTGAATGTGTGCTATGCATATTATTACATTAGTTGAGAATATTATGATAAACTTTATTAATTGTAATGAAATTTCTATTGAGAATAATTCAATAACCTCAAGAAAACGGATTTCTTGTTCTGATTTATTTCATTCTACCTTCGAATATATATGATTAATAAATAATCAATATTTAATCTCAGTTTGATAATTTGTTCTTTGATTGATCGGAATTCTTAATATATTTGATAGTAAAATTATCAACTTTATTAAATTATATTATTGAATTATCTTATCCAATTCTTAGTTTAACCCAACTTGTTATGAAATCAAGAATATTAGTTGTAGATGTTAGTACAGATATTCTCAGAAAACTCCATTTGAGAATATTTTAGATTGTTTTGAAAAGATTTATTAGCAAATTTTCTCAAAACGTGAATATATTATACTACAGTTGAGAAGAAGAGTTTCTTTCCTTAAGAATGTACAATAATTATTTCAATACTTACAATCCACAATTCTTGTTTCAAATTTATTAATAAAACATATTTTATTGAAATTATTTGATATATATTTTCAAATTCAGCTAATTTTGCTCATTGGTCGTCCAATGTGGGTATAATCAGATCCACGCTATTCAGTTCGCGAAAGCACGAACTAATTGCTTTTTCAATTGAAAGCTTCCAAAACGATTTCTTATTTAGTTTTTTGTTGGAGGTAAACAAAAATGGATGAGTTTTAGAATCTCTAAACTTTTATGATCTAGAATAAAACAAAATTGATAAATATTTATTTATCTGTTTTTTAAAATTCAAAACTTACTATTTTCCAATTCTCCTAGTTTTGATACTCGAGCTACGGCATTGGAGTCTCCTTCCCAATTTCTTAACAATAAGGTGCGGGAGTTCGGGAGTTGATTCCGAAATCTATATTGATCTACAATGTAAAGAAATGGAAAAAGTAAAATTACAAATTTAACATTCAATTTTATGCTTTAAAAATAGTGAATCAGAAAAAAAAAAATCAAACTTACAAGTCGATATCCGTTAAAGCCCGAATACAAAGGCCATTCTGTTAGTACTCTCAAAATGTTATATGTTATAGACATTCAACTGAGAGATTTCCTGTCGTCTGTTTTCACTCGTTGCTTTTAATTTTATTTTCACAGTTTTCTATGGCTCGTGGAAGCAGCTTAGCCAACCCTTATTTTGCGTAAATTCCGCATCATTTACCGGACTTTCTCAATCGGCTGGAACAGTTCCGGTACTTGTTGTATGATTTTCCTGTAGAACACCTCTGATGTTGATTAGATGTTGGTTTATATAATCCGTCATTGGAAATGATTAGGTTTCATCAATAAATCTTTTGATATAAACTCGCCTCTAACGGCGTCAATTAGGTTAAAAAACTGTACTTGGAAATTCATTATATGAATGTTCCAATCTGAAGACATTTTTATTTACGGTCTAAATTCACTTTGATATGACCTGTTGCACATGAAATATCCCGG
Source organism: Tipula unca (assembly GCA_951394425.1). NCBI lineage: Eukaryota > Metazoa > Arthropoda > Insecta > Diptera > Tipulidae > Tipula > Tipula unca. Next base: position 174,151,514 of record OX596381.1, on the reverse strand, counting down.
CGACTATACTCGGCTTAATCGAACACTGTCACTGTTGTATATAACATAACCTATATTGGTATGAAAAATATTATGTAATATAATATAGATACTTATATTTAATAACAGGTTTTAAATTTATATTTTAAACAAATTTCACTTTCACTTATTTTGTTCACAATAATTATAAAACAACCACACCGATAAGAAAGGATATACTAATTGATTTCGCACGTTTGTTCACTAGTAATAATCAAACAATATAACTAAACTGGAAATGTCAACTAAATATTATTCATTCTGTTAAATATTCATAAACTCTTTAATTTTGTTCACAATTCAATCTCGACAAAATTACTCTTAATACTATTCTTTTATGCTTGTTTATGAGAAAAATGCATCAAAACTAGAATAAATGTGGTTTTATTCTCAATTTGATCAAAAGCATATACCTCAACACCACAACCGAAGATTCCTCCCTTCTGGAGTGAACACCCAGGAGCATGGTTCACAGTCATTGAACAACAATTCTTCATACATCGTATGGAGAATGATGATGAAAAGTTCGCCCATGCCCTTGGTGCTATACCACAAACAACGATACCGATGATACTCGACGTCCTTAGAAATCCGCCGCCAGGAAATAAATACAGTTCCCTAAAACACGCGTTAATGGACCGCTATACAATTAGCGAAGAGCAACGACTTGACGAGTTGCTCTCTGGTTTCCAAAAAATGGGAGACGTACGACCGTCCCACTTTTATCGTCTGCTTGAACAAAAAGCAGGCGATTCTACTTTAGTAAACGCTGATTTACTCAAAAATCTCTGGCTAAAACGATTGCCAGATGACTTACGAGCAATCCTGGCGCGGGATTCGAAAAAGGACATACAGGAACTATTACCGGTCGCCGACCAAATTTGGATTTATTCTCAATCCAGAACCACACCCTCAATAGCTGAAGTTAAACAGCAACCATCCTTTGGCAAGGCAACTGCTGACGGTGAATCAGACCTTGCTAGAATGCAAAAACAACTCGACCAGACGCAACAACAATTGGCTGATCTTCAACGTACACTATCCAACATGAGCTTTGGATACCGTGGAAGATCACCATAGAGAGGTAATTTCCAAAACAGACCCAGACCACGGACGAGATCATCTTTTCGCTCCGGACTCTGTTATTACCACCGACGTTTTGGCTCACGCGCACGCAACTGTACTAAGCCGTGCAATTTCCGACCGGTAGCTACTCATGGTGAGGCTATACTTCACAATTTTCTAGGTCTTCGGAAAACAAATAAATCCTGCTGTTTCTACGGCAAACAGTGGGATTGGTTTATCTCGCCGTCTTTTCATCACCGATCATGAAAACCATTTACAATTTGAAGTATCTGTGATACCCGTTAAAAAGTTTCCCCGACAATTAAAAGACACCGTTTGCATTCTTACCGCAGCAAATGGTACCCCAATTTCCACTTACGGTACAAAACTGCTAAAAGTCAATCTCGGTCTCAGGCGTTCGTTCGCACATCCCTTTATAGTCGCGGCAGTAGACAGACCTATATTATAGGTGCTGACATTCTGTCTAAATATGGCCTCGTATGGTCGATTTGAAAAACAGATGACTTTCGGATTCACTTACAACCCTTGTCGTTGTACGACGCAACCATCGCTCAGGTTGATACGCCAACGTTAAAACATTTCAGCGTTAACAATTCATACGACGCTCTTTTAAAGAAATATCCCGCGCTCACTGAAGCTCCAAACTATAATTTGCCAGTGAAGCATAATGTAGTACACTACATCGTCACACAAGGTAGGTTACCTTGTGCAAAACCGCGACAACTTGACGCTACGAAACTAAAAGCTGTAAAAACTGAATTTCAGTGTATGACAGATATCGGAATCTGCCGTCCCTCGTCATCTCCAGTCTCCTCACCACTGCATATGGTGCAAAAGAAAGACAAGGACTGGCGCCCTTGTGGAGACTATCGACAGCTTAACACTGTCACAGTCCCGGATATATACCCTTTTACAGTTTCTCGTTGAAACTCGCCGGCGCCACTATTTTTTCACAAATAGACTTGGTACGGGCCTATCATCATATTCCCATGGCTCCTGAGGATATACATAAAACAGCGATAACAACTCCCATTGGGCTTTTCGAGTTCACACGAATGCCATTTGGTCTTCGCAACTCAGCCCAGACATTCCAGCGATTCCTTAACGAAGTTTTAAAAGGGCTGGACTTCGTCTTTTTTTATATCGATGATATCCTCATTGCTAGTCACTCCGAGATGGAACACAAAGAACATCTCGATACAGTTTTTAAACGTCTGTCCGCATTTGGAATTAACATTAAAGCATCAAAATGCGTTTTCGGCGTGAAGTCACTCGATTTCTTGAGCCACACAATCTCGAAAGAAGGCATCCTCCCGTCAAAAGACAGAGTTGAAGCCATTTCAAACTTTCCAGAGCCAACATCAATCCGCCAAATACAGCAGTTCGTCGGTATGGTGAACTATTACCACCGTTTTATACCACGTTTAGCCGAACTGTTAGCGCCTATTCACAGGCATTTGGCCATTATACTTAAGAAAGGCAAACACAGAAGAAACTTCTCTTGGCCTGAAGAATGCACTGCATCGTTCACAGAGGTCAAGCGTTCTCTTGCCGCTGCCACTCTTTTGGCACATCCGTTGAACGACACAGAGTTCAACATTACTACCGACGCTTCCAATATAGCAGTTGGAGCTGTCTTACAACAATGCAATAATGGATGTTGGCAGCCACTTGCGTTCTTTTCAAAGAAACTTTCTCCAGCGGAAATCAAATACTCTACATTTGATAGAGAACTTCTTGCTATATATCTAGCAATAAAGCATTTTCGCCATTTCGTCGAAGGTCGACAATGCAATCGCGTCTAAATCAGAACGTAGTCCCCGGCAATTACGACATCTTGATTATATTGCACAATTTACGTCCGACATTCACCACATCAAAGGCAAAGAAAATGTGTGAGGGACTGTTTGTCTCGATTTGGTGAGACGTTTTCACCAAAAATCAGCGTCTCCTCTTTCGACATGAAAGAATTACTACAACAGCAACAAGGCGACGACGAATTGCAGAAATTGATTTCAATTCGGAATTTGAAATCAAGAGTCAACTTGCAACCAGTCAACCTACCAGACAACCAGCAGCAAATTTGGTGTGAGACATCGACAGGTAAAAATCGACCCTTCGTTCCCAAGAACATACGACGGACAATTTTCGAAAGTCTACATATATGGCTTATCACATCCTGGAATACGTGCCACGCGAAAATTAATTTCTTCCAAATACTTCTGGCCAAGAATGAATACTGATACAAGTAACTGGGCGAAATGTTGTATCCAATGTCAAAAATCCAAAGTTCACCGCCACACAAAATCAGAACTTGGTAAATTCGAGCTACCAAGTGGCAGGTTTGAACACATTCACATGAACCTAGTTGGTCCACTGCCCCAATCGAATGGCTATCATTACATTCTAACGATGGTCGACCGATTTACCCGTTGGCCAGAAGCTTTTCCAATCAGAGAAATGACTGCCAAAACCGTAAGCAAGATCTTCTACAATGAGTATATCTGTAGATTTGGAGTCCCACTTTATATAACGACAGACCAAGGAACACAATTTGGATCAACAATGTTCACCGAGCTCACGAAGCTCCTAGGTTCGCATCGCATTCGGACAACAGCGTATAATCCAAAAGCGAATTTGGATTTCGCTTTAACAGCTCGATGCCATACATCCCATTGGAGTTCCGATCTTCCAACCGTTTTATTGGGTATTCGAACCTCAGTCAAGCAAGACCTCAACTGCACTCCAGCAGAACTAGTGTATGGTCAAAACATCAAGGTTCCCGGTGAATTCTTCATCAACGATCAAAATTCGAACCCAAACACAGATACTTCAGATTTCATAAAGCAGCTTCGTACCAACATGATAGCTTTAGTTCCTACAGAATCGAGACATCCGACCAAACAGGATACATATATCACATGTATTTGTTCGCATTGATAGAGTTAAAAGTCCTTTGAGTACACCGTATTCTGGACCATATCCAGTAACCCGCAAATCGCGCAAATTTTTTGTTGTGGACATCGATGGAAAACTCACGACAATTGGCATCGACAGGCTCAAGCCAGCATACGGAATACTTGTGGTTAACCCAGTCGAAAATCGTAGTGTCCACAAGACCGTGAGATTTCACCTTTAAACACTACGGTTTTCGATCCAGGAGGGGAGTGATGTAGCGGCATAACAATTACTTAAATAAAATAGCATCGGCCGTTGCAAAAATATTTATGTCCGCGCCGCTTAGTTTTGAGACATTGCTCAGTTGAAAAGATAAGAATAAAAATATACGAGCTCTTGTGCTTCATTTTTGATTAAATCTATTAAATCAATTCGACGTTATGGTCAAAGGTTACATTATTTTAACTCGTGTTAAATTAAAATACATTTTTGTTAAGGGTATAGTCATGCCACACCATAAAATTGTAAAACTATAACTATAACTAAACAATTTCTGCAAATTAAATGAAATTGGCGTTACACATAAGTACATAGTGCTAGGTATTTCTTATTTATTCAAGAAGCTGTTTAAACAGGTCTTTTGAACTAACTTTTTAAATAAAACATTTATTAATTTTTTTTTTCACTGACATTAGTGTTATGCCGTCCTAATAAACACCCTTTAATTTGGTATGAGAACTATATAGCTTATGCACGAAACTGTGGGTCAATTCAAGACTCCAATCGGTTTATAGAATAATTTACAAACCTTTTATATTAAAATGACTATGTAAATTAATTAATATAATTTAACTATATCCAAAATCAGTTCATACAATTAGATTTCAAAAAGCTCTAGTTAGAAATTATGGATGTATGGTAGTACCAGAGCCACCTATATATACAGAGCCCTAAGGTTAAAAATTGAGCTTTTTCTAGAGGAACTAAAATTGACGAAAAAAACATTTTTTCCATACAAAACATATGAAAAATTAAATTTTTTTCGGTGCGATATTTTTCAATGATAATGTCGATGGATTAAGTATTTTAACATTGAAATAGAATCTACAATTATCATTTTATAATTGATTCAAAGCTTGATCAAAGAAGTTGTTTAATTTTTGATATATTTATTAATAAAATTTATAGAAAAAAAAGCATTTCTCCATTGAATTGATATAAATACACACAAATACCAACGCAATAAAATTAAACTGCAAGACGAAAAGAGAAAATAGTAAAAGTGTGGTTATGTTTCCTTTTGAATTATATTTTTGTGAATAAAATAAAATATTTAAAGGGTATTTCAATAAAAGCTGCATGATTTTGTTTGAATAAATCTCAAACTAATTTCACTTCAATTTCAACGTAAATTTTGGATTTTAGATTATAAATGGAACACCATGACTATCACAGTTCTTCTGGCACGGTTCTATTTTATTTTGGTAAAGTTTTGTTACGCATTTGTGCATAATTATGGTTCTAAATAAATTGTGCAGCTGTTATTGGAACTCCCTATGACATGTTGTAAGTTGTCAATATCACAATTTTTTTTCTATCGATCGATGTTTATGTTCTCTTTTTAAATTTTACGCTATTTCGTGAATTCAATTTTGATTTTTTTCTATTGCGATCTCAGCCTATTGGAATAATTTTGCACTCTATCCCTTTTCCGATTACGCTACAAGGTAATGAAATAGAAATATGTGGTGATACATTTTCAAATGTATAAAAGGAAATAGCATAATGCTTTATACGAGCATGCTGCGATCGCAATAGGAAATGCGAAATTAAAAAAAAATGTGAGATTTAATTCTTAAAAAAGAGACAAAATCATCGATCGAAAGGATGACAATATATGTTTTATTTATTTATTTTACCTACACATTCAAATAAATTCATGTATTTATTAAATTAATAAAAGGTTTAAGGTTCTGACTTTCAGATATGTGCTAATTAAATATATCAATTCCACAAAGTGTTTATCGAAATGAAAGATTTAACTTTTCATTGATGAAAAGTAATTCGAAAATGGTCATTTTTACATTGATTCTTATGGGATAATGCAAAAAGTAGTTCCTCTAGAAAAAGCTCGACAAAAAACATGGCTGATCCTTTCGGCTCTGTATATATAGGTGGCTCTGGTAGTAGCTCTAATATAGCATCATTTTGTTCATATAATTATCTAAATATTTTTCGGTTTCGTATAGCAGCTATCACGGGTAATTTTTTGACTATTAAACAGTTGTTTTGAGAATAAAAATATTAAGTTTAGACATTCTTGTACAACAATCTTTTAAGAATCATACATTCTCTATTTAATCGAAATTTTTGATAACTTTTACGATGTAATTGAGAATAATATATATCAACGATTTTATATGTATGTTGAAATTTGAAATTAAAATAAAATTATTAAATCATACATAATAAATCTCAAACATATTAAAAATATATTGAATCTAGAATATTTTAAATTCCTTAAACTGAGAAATAAAACTTTAATTAAATACAACTTCTACTTAATAAAATTGATAATTGTTAATAACACTCGATTCGTGAAAGTTATTCTTGATTTTTTTAAAATTTTGATTTTCTTTATTTGAGATATGCTGTTTCTTGAAGTTAGAATGGTTTTTCTTTCAGTTAGTGCAAATGAATGTATTTTTACTTTATCACAATTACGCAGGTAAGGATAAAGTATTGTAATCGAAAACATTTTTTAATTTTTTCCAGATCCCTTGAACACAAAATGACTATTTTTGAAAAAATGGCTGAATGTATATGTGTTTGACTTCTCTGTAAACGAAAATATACTTCAAATGCTTAAAACAATTTTAATTTATTTAACATCATTGTGGAAAATACAGGTCTGATAGACTTTTGGTCTAATAATCCGTAATAATAATTCGTTGGATATGAATTTAATGCCAGTGACTGCTTCTCATTAGATGTAGGGATAGTACACATTCTATAATAAATAAGCTTCTATGCTCAAAATCGGGTGATGAAAAAATAAAGTTTGAAATTTTAATAGATAATTTAATAGCTAAAACTCACTATCAAGTCCCAGGACGAACTGCCACAATAAGAAAGACATAATTTTTATATAAAACTAAATAACAATATTTAGTTTCAAATTTTATTCTAACACTTTAAACCTGAAATTTAGGAATTTGGAAACAAATTAATTACAAAATTTGCCACTTTCAAAAGCTGTAATTGAAAAATTGGTTAAAGTTTGAAGTTTCTAAAATGAAGCAATTCATTAGGCATCTCGCTTAACAGAATATTACCTAAATAATTTATAATGTAGACAACTGACACATTGAAAAAAAAAACTCATTCAACTGACACATTTTGAAACAAGATTTAGTTTTTTAGTTTCAATTTTAAGTTCCATTTAAGGCTACGTAGCCAAATCATACTTGAGAATTTGATAGAGTATCAAACTTTAATATGACGTAGTTTTAAAATTTAAGCCGAAATAATAAAATTTGACCATATACAGAAGCCAAAAAAAATCATAATCATAATTTATAAAACTAAGTTTGATCCAGAATTTTGAAAGCAAGTTGAGTTATGGATTTATTAAATCTTAATTTAAAATTTGATATATTTCATAAATTATTGATTTATTAAATTTTAATTTGTCTATTTAATACAATATGTATTTTTTTTAATAAAATTTTAACGATTTGAAAATTTTTAAATTGAAAAAGAATCAATTTCCAGTCGATGTGGCTTCAAAATCTGAAATTTACTCAAAATTAGCGTATTTTTCAAATTTTAAATCCAAGTTTTTTAAACTCGTTTCATTAATTTAAAACAAAATGCAATCGACTTTTCGAACGATGTGGAACAATTAGAAATTCGAATTTCGTGTAGTCCATCTAATTTTTAATTAATTAAAAATTCTTATTATAAAAATGAGGACCAGCAAATTCAAAATTTATTTTCCCATATTTAGTATTTATTCTAGTGTAGCTCCAATAATGCTCGCGTCTGGTCTGACGTTGTTGCCAATTGTCATGTGTGCTTCAGAATGTTTTTCAAAAAATACGTCGGTACAAAACTCAATTTCGTTAAAAGATGCATTAATGGACCAATTTTTTTTACAAACAGAATTAATGTACTCATGCCAAATCAAACTTTAATCCTAAATACTAAATTTTATTAACTCTTTGGATTCTACATATTACCAAAAACATCTAAAATTGGTACTCATACCAAATTTTAAATGGAGAGTGAAAATTTAATATTGAACTTTAATATGACACTGAAATCAGACTATATCTTATTGAACATTTCATTTTGATTCTTATAACAATAGATAACAATAAAATAGAACAAGTCCTATGACACTATCTTGAAGAACTCCATATTGGATATTAAAGGTATCACTTTTATAATTAATCGTTATAAATTCTGTCTGTTTTGTAAAAAAACAGTTTAATTTATTTAAAAAAATCTCATCCCACGAATAGCTATTATTTTTTCAAAAATCTTATCAAAAATAACCTTTGCTATTTTTAAGCAATTTGGTGAGACATACGAGTACACCAGTTTTAATAATCATGTTGAAAACTTTAGACAAAAAATTAGAAAATAACAATTTATTACGTTTCACCACAGTAGTTTTTATATTATCAGGAATTCAGGGCCATCTCCTATACTGCTACTCAAATACAAATAATATTGAAAATTTCACTCGAGTTACTCTCAGTCATTAGATTGCCATGGAATACGTGGAATATCTCTGGCACTTACAATTGAATCACCCAGAGTTTTACCAACATTCACAAAAAATTCATAGAATTGTTTTGCAATGTCAAAGAGACTTGAATAGAAAGGTTTATATATAATGGAATCTGTGCTGTATTATAACATTCATACTTAAAAGGCTGTTGATATGCTGCCATAATTCTTTCTTATTTAGATCCTTGAATAAGTTAATATAATAATACTTTTAAGCAAAATATTTTGTAGACATAACCTTTTTGTTAATGGTGTCAAGTTTACATTTATTGGTTGGATTAGTTTCCAAAAATTAAAACTAATATAATGGAAACTTCCCATCATCAATATTTAGGACCCATATCAAATCTTCTCTTAAAAATACAGCTAAGAAAGTCTATCACATCGACAAAGTATTCCATCTCTTTACCCAAGTCTCATTAATCACTTATTTATGAATATCTTCCTGTGAATTCCAATAAATCATTTTTTTTTTAAATCGTTCATACTGCGCATCCTCTCTTGTCCTGTATTTGCGCTGCTATTGTACATGAAATTTGGTCTATTTTCCTCAACCGTTTCAGCATATTTTCGATTTCTAATAACGAAACGAATTGATTGCGGTTGACCTTTTAGATACAGTTATCTCACATGCCCCGGAAACAATCCAACTAAGCTCGGTGTGTTGAGCCCAAGATGTGCCATCTTGCCCTTTGGCTATACAATCGTTGATGATTTTTCCAAATTTCTCAGCCCCTAAGATAATGTCTATTGGTGCTGAAGATCTATATGTTGGAGTTTCTCTAGGTACCCCAGCCGAACGCCATCGACTTTGTCTTCGGGAATAATATTTGATAATTTGTTTAGTATTAATGCATCGAATTCATTTTGAAAAATGATGGGAACTACTCAATGTGCCCAGTTGTTAATATTAGTGCCCAGATGTTCTAAACCATATAAGCATTCGTCTGTTTTATCATTTAAAAATTCCTGTTTCCCCATATGAAGTGTTGGCTGAGAGATGAAAGTTTGTAATTGAGTATTCACTAATTTTCTTTAACTTTCTTTTTTTATCCTCGCAAAACATCTCGGAGCCAAATTGACCACGTGTTAATTTCAAAAGGGCGAGCTCGGGTTGTGCAGGATGTGAGAACTTATCGGTCAGCAACCAAATACGTAGGCAGCGATCATTATTTGGTCGCTGCAAAGCTACGGTGGAAGTTTTCGTACAGGTCGGGGAACACAGCGAAACGGATGGAACGTTTCGACTGTGAAGGTCTGATAAATGAAGATTAAAAGAAACGATATCAGGATCTTGTCAGCGACAACATTGAGGGAGCTAATTACCAGTCTGACTGCGTGAACTCTGTCTGGGAGGTACTGAAAACTTCGGTTGTCAGTGCTGCTCAACAGACTTTAGGTATAGTGAAAGTCAGACCCAAGAATGATTGGTTTGATGACGAGTGTCGCCTTGCAGTTGAGCAACAAAATATAGCCCATAATGAAGTGCAACAACGTCTCACAATCGCAAGGAAAAACAAGGCAGCTCTTGCAAGAAGGGCAGCTAAGCGGATTTGTAGACGGAAGAAGCGAGAATGGTGGAAGGCCGAGGTTCTGAAAGTACAACAACTCAGCAATGAGCGTAGTTCACGTAATTTCTTTAAAGGAATTACTGGATTGCACCATACTTTCAGGCCTTCGTCAACCGCCATTCGGGACCGGGATGGAAACCTCTGTGTCAACATCGACGCAGTACTTGACGCATGGAGTGGACACTTTACTGAGCTGCTTGATGTTCATCATGCGTCACAGACTGTTGTTGAGCCACCTCTAAAACAGTCTGCGGAGATTTGCACTGAGGAGCCATCCCATGAGGAATTCACTAAGGCCATGCAGAGAATGAAACGAAACCGCTCACCTGGAGTGGACTGCATTAATTCGGAGCTCTTGATATTCGGAGGGGATACTTTGTGGAACTGTCTTTTCGACCTTATTCGATTAGTATGGCGAACCGAAGTTATGCCTGATGAATGGAAAGTGGCCGCGATATGCCCCATCTTCAAGAAGGGAGACCGCTTGAAGTGTGAGAATTATCGCGGTATAGCTCTCCTTTGCACAGCATACAAGTTACTGTCATACATTTTATTGGATAGAATCACTCCTGTGGCGGAGGGCTTGGTTGGTGACTATCAGGGAGGGTTTCGTCCGAATCGATCAGTCACTGATCAGGTCTTTTCGCTGCGGATGATTCTATCTAAATATTATGAGACATCCATCTCGGTACATCAGGTTTTCCTGGATTTCCGGCAGGCCTACGACTCGATCAATCGAGAGAGTTTGTGGTCTGCCCTGGAATACCTAGGAATGCCAACAAAATTGGTACGACTGTGTAGGATGACAGTGACGCAGTCTCAATGCTGTGTTAAAGTTGAGAACAGGCTATCGACAATTTTTGCAGTTAACTCGGGTGTTCGGCAGGGAGATGCTCTGTCCCCGATACTCTTTAATCTCATGTTGGAGTACATCTTTCGTAAAACTGAAACACCTCAGCGCAACATCTTATATCGCCAGTCCAATCAAGTGCTTGCATATGCAGATGACATATGCGTGATTGGACTGAATAGCAACGGAGTGAAAGAAATACTTGATCCGCTTGTAGAGTTTTCAGCTTCTGTTGGACTCCAGATCAATGAGTCCAAAACGAAATACCTGATCTCTGGTTTTAGAGACAATGGCACACCAGATTTTAGTAGTGGCCACCACACGTTTGAGGGAGTGAGGAGGTTCAAATATTTGGGCTCTCTTATCACTCACGATAACAGTGTGGGTGAGGATATTAAAGTGCGGCTGGCAGCTGGCAGTCGTTCTTTGTATCCTCTAAGGCCACTGCTAAAATCTAAACACTTATCAAGTGCCGTGAAGCTGAAGCTTTACAAAGCGTTGATCAGGCCCGTTGTTATGTTTGGATGTGAAAGTTGGGCGCTGACGGATGAGTACGAGAGATGGCTCCTTACATTTGAGAGAAGAATCATGCGTGTGATTTACGGCCCTAAACGCGAAATAGATGGTACATACCGAGCTCTGTACAATTTCGAGATCAGAGATCTGATGAAGATCCCCGATATTGTACATGAAGTTAGATCTCAGCGAGTACGCTGGCTCGGTCACGTTCTGCGTGCTGATCCGGAACGAATTGTGCAGCGATCTCTGAAAGGAGAGCCACCATATGGTAGGCGCAGAGGTCGTTGCAGGCGACGATGGCTCCACGATGTAGAGAACGACTTGGCCTCTTCAGATTGTCTAAGACAGTATGAAGACCAAGCTCAGGATCGAAACCGTTGGAGCCAGATTGTTGATTCAGTAAGGGGCCAGTAATGGCCTTTAACACTGTTTATTATTATTATTATTATTCACTAATTTTCTTTAATTGTTGTATCTTCTCTCAAATTAGGTTTCAGGCTACGTTCAGGTTGAACTGCGTCATTCGCAGTGTAACTTTTTAGATACTGGAACGAATATGTTCTACATCCATTCATGATATGTTACCTCCCTTTTATTGTTGGTACGGTTCCATCTGAATATTTGATGTTTGCATTGAATTAAGTGTTTGTTGGTACCTTTGAATTACTAACTCGTAGATGTGGTTATTCAAATACTCCATTTTAAATTCTTCTTCTGCAGTGTTGATAGCGATATCTTTATGTAACTCATTTACTTGTAACAATTTTGCAGTTAGCTGCTGCATAACCTTGACATTATATTTGGTCGGCCAACCTTTTACATCCATACCTTCACACAATTCCATTAAACTCTGTATCCGAATGCGTTGTCTCTTGTACCTCATTGTATGCTCATCATCGCCAATTATTGGAATGGTGAATGGTTTTCATTTTTCAACTTCTTGGTGGCTCCCTATTACGTTTAATGGAATCGTTGTTTTGCTTTTACTTTATATCGTCAATTTGGATATGGATTTCTTGTTGGAATTTTCATCTTTTGTGTCATTCCATTACCGTATCGAACAATCTTATTGTAGTATATGAATGCTGCATTTAGCGTTTTTCTTTTAATATTTCAGAATGCCGATCTTAAAAATCCAGCCAGAAAGTATGAATTCGTGATTGTATTTTTGGAAGCTCAAAAATTGAAGAGTTCATCGCAGTTCATCATCATTTGATGCGTCTTTATGGAACTATCAGGTCCAACTTATTTGGCACTTCATAAGATCTATGATATCTCTTTTGACAACAGTACATTTATCCCAATATTCATGGTTTGTATTTTCATCTTTATATTTACATACTGCCAATAGGATGAAAGGTAATCCATTGGGTTTCCTATTTGCGCCCACAACTATACGATTAAGTACATAGCCATACATATTTATATTGAATTTAATTTCGTAATCCAGCAGAAGTTGTCAGAATTCCATTATTAGTTTAAAAGAAAAACATAAAAAGTTTAAACAATTAGTTTGTACAATTATTTATTTATTTATGTTCTGACCTCTCATCAAAGTTTTTTTGTTGGTATATCTAAGCCACATACATTTTTTTTAACAAGCCCGGAAAAATCAGCTGGTTTTATTTCCATATTACTTATGATCCTGCTCAGTGCTTATTGATTGAAGTTTATTTCTTTTTGCGCTAGATGAATGCGAGTGTAGGCAATATTATTTCGCCCACTGGCTGCTTCTGTCAGATTGTAAGTGCAGAATTGTCTGTTCCTGATTGATGTTGATTGAATTGTTGAAGATACATTTCCTTATTTGGAATTTCACGAACCATTTTAACTATTCACTGTGCTCGTGAACTAATTTTTTTACTTGGACGTAACAGCTTAACTAGTCAATATGGATTTTTGTCTTTGATAATTTGACGTTCGAAAAGTAAACAATTTGGTCATTAATAGTCAGGCACAGCTTGAATTATTAATACTGTGGCCAACTATTAATCACTGCTGCCAACTAACCATCAATTAACAGAAAAATAAGTAATTTAGTCAAACAAATCAGGGTCTTGCACACAGCATTACAATTCTGTACATTGAAAGTTCTGGATTTCAAATTATTAGATTTTGAAACATTTTCGTTCTTTTATCTACCTAACCGGCAATTTTAATGTCGAAATCGATATCAAAACGGACTTAGGTCTCAAATTCAAAAAGTGACGTAAATTGTTTCAGAAGTGGTATACAGATACCTAACAAAACCTTACTGGAAATCTTGTTTGGTCGCGTTTTTAACTTTTCTGTTTTATTGGAACATTTTGAAAAACTGTGCGAATTGGTTTCGAACAAACCAGAAGGTTTTTTAAAAACTTTCTTGAAACCTATTTTAAACGGACTTAGAAAAATTTAAAATTTATTTGATTTAAAAGCGTTTGTGTTATTTAAAGACCGTGAGTGGACTATAGTTTTGTTTGATTTGTTTAAGGCTTCTTAATTAATCTTTAAGTATATAAGGTTTAATGATAAAGTTGGCAGCGGTGGGATTCGAACATGGGTGGTCACGCCCCCGAAGAGACTGGTGCCTTAAACCACCGCCTTGGACCGCTCGGCCACGCTACCAAACGATCTGTGACATCCAAGTTTTTAATCGAATATTTATTTTCATTATTTGAGATACTAAAAATAGTACTTTGGCTATCCACAATGTTTATAACATAAATTAATTGATACTATTGTGGTAATTAGGTTGTTTCTAGACAGTATATGTACAATATTAAGATCGTTAGTTTACATCGGTTCTATGGTGTAATGGTTAGCACTCTGGACTTTGAATCCAGCGATTCGAGTTCAAATGTCGGTAGAACCTAGAAGTTTTTTTTTAACAATGGATTACAGTAACTAAAAACAACACATATGAAAGGAAGTATTTTGGGAAATTTGACTTTTTGACCTCCTTAAACTGCCAAACACTTCAGGCGGTGCACATTTGGTGGAGTTTCTGATTCGAGCAGATTGAATTGTAATTTATGTTACACAACACTTCAGCTGATTGTCTCACTTATTTTTACTGGCAGCTAACAATCTACCAACTGTTGTCTTTGCAGATATTGAGGATATAGCACGTGATACCCGCCAGATAATAAAATATACAAAACCCTAAATGAGGCGTTCGTAAAGTCCTACGCGACCTTTTACCAAACGTCTGGGATAATTAGTCGACCTATAGTACTCCTTTCGCCCAAAAAATCACCACTTTCGGATTATTCGAATACAAACTTTAAATTGGTTATATTGGCCATGTACGAGTATCTTATTTTTAAAAGTGGATATAAGCTCCCGAGAATTGATACTAAATAAATACTGGGCACTCTGTCGGAAATAACGTCTTTCAATGGCAGTTCTTCAGTCAAGATACTCTATTCGCAATAGACATGTGCTCCATTTGATTTGTAGGCTATTTTGCCCCTCCACGGTCAACATTTTCTCAAAAATTCTTACTGCCCTCTGTTCAGTCACTGCTGCAACGATCTGAACTAGTGTCGTTGAGGAAAAATGAAATTGATGAATATCGGGAATAATTCCGATGAGTAACTAAGATCAAACGATATTGAGACGAACTCGTCTTGTCCGAAACCTGATCCCTACTTTCACCAAAATGTCATTATTCAAAGCTATCTGAGAGCTATGGCTATTTACTCGTGATCTCTACATAGTATTTCAACACCTTCTTAAAGATCGTAAAGTCCATACAAAATTATCTTATTCCATCCAAAAGCATCAATGTCGGCGATGTAACATTGTAGCCTCTTTCTCCACCTTTAATGCATTTCGTAACGCTCTTAAAGCGATGAATTGGCTAACAAATTTTCAAGTTTTTTAGTCTAGATACCGAACCATTTGTTTGTCATTTAGTTCCAGTTATACTCGACGAGTATACGTGAGCTGCAAAGTTTCGGTTTTTGGCAAACTCATCATTTAAACCTTAGTTGGAATTGAGTTTCCTATAATGGTTCCCTGCCGCAAAAATACCGAATTAAACTATATACCGAATTGGAAGCACGAACGATTTTAATTTTTAGAACGATTTTTTTGACTCAAAATCAGTAATAAGTAAAATTAAGAGGACCTCACTAAATATCGATGCAATACGCGATGCTATGGAATAAAAACAGGTTGGGATGGGAA
This sequence comes from Tipula unca, assembly GCA_951394425.1. Lineage (NCBI taxonomy): Eukaryota > Metazoa > Arthropoda > Insecta > Diptera > Tipulidae > Tipula > Tipula unca. Next base: position 174,135,602 of record OX596381.1, on the reverse strand, counting down.
TCTGAAGTTGAGTTTTAAGAAAGAGTTTGCGCTATGCAAAGCATTTTCTTTCTAAATACAAACACATAGGTACATACAGTAATTAGAGGGTTGTTCGGCTAGTGGATTTATTGTATTTATTTATAGCTCTACTCCTTGTTAGCCTGTACTAACATGAACATTAAGGTCAGCCCATGAGTTGTACACGCCAACAGAGGGTCATAGATGTTTTTCAATTTAAGGCCGTGAGTCAATCAGTTAAAAAATTTGTTAATAATTAAAATTTTGATAAAAAAAATGTTAATTATTATTTTATCTATTTGACACACGGACTTCACCGATCTTAATTGGGAGATGAAAAAACCTTTTTTGATCCCCCGCCTCTGTTGGAATTCGATAACACAGTACCTCTCGATTCAAATGTCGCCGATGTAATCAATGCACTATTTGTTCCATAAACTCGGCAATACTAACTACTAATATGGCGCACTAGGATTTAAAAACAACAATTCAATGGAGAAATGCCAGTTCTTAAGTTACCAAACCGGGTAAGGCACCCGTATTATACGATGATTTTTATAACTATATTGCCTGTCGAATTCAGTAAATTCAGATTCAAAATTAGGCGTTTTGACCGTTGATGGATGCGACATTATCTATCTATAATTATTATTCCTGTTATGAATAGCGTATTCAGGTGGTTTTGAATGATCATTATAAACCCCACTATACAAACGGTATATTGGTATTTTACTTATACACTAAACCAGGCCTAAAAAGGCTTTTCGAACTTTTACCTAGTGGAAGGTCATCGATCAGTAAAATATAAAAGTTTTAAATTCGATTTCGAAATGCCAGTAGTGGCCAGGATCCACAAAAGTTAATCACCCTATTACCTTGGGGGTTTTAAAGTTCGGGAATCTAGAGGTGGCTCCTTCAATGAATGCTTTTTGCTGTAGGTACGTTCCAAAAACATGCAATTTTATTTTGCTGATCGGGTACTTTTAATCTATTAAACCGGATGCAGATAAAATGTGAGGATTTTATATCCGCATATGTTTTATATGAGAAAAGAGCAGAATGGGCCGAATTTTTTTAACTGGCTGGGTATAGTGCGGATAACAAAACAATGGATTTTTAATGGTTGTTGGTTATCGAATTTTAATTTCAATATTTTAAAATTTAATTAATGATGACTAATCCAGCTGCTAGTCTAAATTTTTGGCATAGAGCTGCTGACTAACTATAATAAGGCCAATATTTAAATTTTAAAACAAAATCTATTGAAAAAATTTGTGGACACCACTAATTAAAATATAGGATTAGGTGTTTCAAACGTCCAGATACAATATTAAAACCTGACACTAACATCTCATTTTTGTAAATCTATGTACATACGTATGTTGCTGTTGCTTTAAATTATTTATTTTATTTTTCCCACAATTTTTTTCTTTTGGAACGTTTCCCAAAAAAATACAAAAATTTAATAAGAAAAATAGTAAAATACAAAATGTATCAATAGGATTTAATTTATTTAGATAGATTTATTGCAATTTATAAATACAAAATTTAGTAATGGTAAATATTTTTAAATTGTCGAAAATTTAAAAACCTTAATTATTTTTCTTACATATAAAATTCCAATTATTTTTAATTACATGTTTGTATAGTTGTGATTGTCTGTAAAAAATATATATATTTATATATATAAATAATTAATTTATTTATTTACTTTAAGTCTAGTATATATGTATGTATATATAGTCGTAATTAGTACAATTATTTTTATTATTTTTCAAATTTTGATTTACATTTCAATTCTGGTGAATTTAGCAATTTTATGTATGTAAGAAAATCGATTATTGGTTTATATAAAATAATTTTAAATTATTTATTATTTTATAAACACTACATACGAGTAAATGTACATATAGGTACATGGTATGTGAAAATGGTAAAATATTGATTATAGCATATATTAAATTAGCGAACAACTAGAGGCATCTGTATTTAAAATGTGAAAAAATTCTTGCGTTTTTTTTTGTGTACGGGATTGAGCCAAGATTTTTTTTTTTGTATAACAGTGCGGTATTTTATTTATTTTAATTCAATAATAATTCAACATCTGGGATCATTATTAATGGAATTAATAATATTCTCTTGATAATTTATTTTTACGATACATTAATTATATTTTTATTGACCCAAAATATCTACCAGAACAATGCGTATACGGCGCATTGTGTGTTCTACTTGGATAAATTTATTATTTGTATATACAACCACAACATCAACAACAACAAAACATAAATATTTTTTGTCATCTTGTATTATTATTTCATAACGAAGAAAAAAAAAACTGGAAAAATCACTTAAAGAACATAAAACCCAAATACATAAAAAAAATACTACCATGCCCGTAAAGCAGCGATGAATACTTAACAAAACGAAAACGTTTGTCAAAAAGCCAGAAAAAAAAATGTAAGCTAAATTTATTTTGATAAATGATTATACATCTTCTTCTCGTTGATGATGATGATGATGATGATGATACCGATGATAATTATTTCATTTTCATTTATGTAATACAGCGGTACGTAACCGGTAAGCCGCGGAACTCACATATGTTTGGTCTTAGTAGTAGTTCCTATTGAGGAATGTATTCTTGATGGTCGAGTACCACAATTATTGTAAAGTAACCAAACACACAATTTTTTATCACCCGCATCGTAAATAAAAATGAAATTTGGTTATCATATCGTGCATAACACAATGTAAAATTGTAGTTGGATCTGGGAGCAACACCCACATAAAAAAACTAGAGAAAATACGTTGTCGATATTGCCTATGTGGGCTATACGGTTTTTACCAAATATTGACGCGGTCAATATTTGTCTTCGAGTCTTGTTCCTGTAACATACAGAGATAATCCAATTTCACTGGTGTCAAGCTCACGGTATTGATCAACGCATTACTCAAATTCAAAAACAATTTCTATTTTTTTCTAATATAATTCAAGCCCATACTAGAATTTTCCTTAAGAAAATCCACTCAACATATAGTTCAAAACCTATTCAAATACAAATACGATTAAACATAATATAAAACGCACTCAAATTTTGTTCAAGTCAAAGTGAAATATTAGTTTATTTTCACTTATACAATTTATCTAAAAAACCGTTAAAGATTTGGGCTTAAATTCATACTAGAATTTTATTCCGGAATTTCACTTAAGCAAATCCACTCAAAAAATAAATATTTATAATTTAAATTGCACTCAAATTATCTATAATTCGCGTTTAAAATTTTACTCAACTTCATAGAACAAAATTGTACCCTGAATTTAAGTTAAAAAGTTTCACTCAAAATAATCCAAAATCTACTCATTCACAATCAAATATAACAAAAAATTATTTTCTAATCAATGTTTGAGTTCAAACATAATTAATATTTAAAATGCACTCAAGTTTTGTTCAAATCTAGCTGAATGTGTTACCATATTGTCACTCGTATAATTAATCTAAAACAACTACAGATCTTAGCTCAGATTCATCATAGCATTCTACCTCAGTTAAGCAAATACACTCAAAATATATAATTTAACATTTACCAAAATTCAAATAAGTATACAAAAATGAAATTTTGGACAGTGAGCATTTTTACCCCACCCTTCAATTTAAAAGAATGCTATAAATTAATGCTAGATCATACGATTATTATTTGAAGATTTGATCTTGTCAATTCATTTAAGCTTCAATACGATTTCCAAATTAGTTTATTAGACCAAGGTAGGAGCGGAACACTGAGAGCAAACGTAGGTCACACGTAGGTCAAACTATTTTGATCACTAATGACAGAATTTGAATTAACTAGTGGATTTCTTTTGGCGGTCTGTTATTAGCTACCGTACGATATAAAACATTCATTGATATTTTTAAGATTGGCTGCCCATCCGTTTTGTAGGTGAGGGATGGGTGAAATAGATTACGCCATGTAATTTACGTAGCTGCCCACAAGAAGAGTATTACGTAGAATACTGAGCAATCTATATTGTCAACGCCGACAGTTAAGACAACTTCAACAACTTCTGATATTTTGGCTGTGAGTTTATAAAATAGTATTTCAGTTAAGCCGTATGACAAATAATAATTTGACCGTGTCAGTTATAGTTTTATCTCTCCTATAGTTGTGAAATAAAAATAATTTTGTGAACAGTCAACCTAAATTGAAAAGAGATTAAAATGCACTGAAAAACATTCTTAAACTGTCACACCCGGATCGCATTAAACCTAAAAAAAATCTGGCACCCGTAGTTTAGAACTAGTTCAATAAATCACTCTGTCAATCGTTTGTCTACCTTCTCGACATTTTCTGCGAATGGTCTACGTTACTTTACGGGTTACACGTCGACGTTGAAAATAATAATGACGAGTACCCGATTTTCAGGTAATGCGACGCAATATGGAAAGTTCAAGAGTTGCATTGAACGGGTTACTTGGCATATAAACGTAATTATGTGTTCAGTGTTCAGTAAACAAATGAACTAAAGTGAGGTGCTTTAAAGTTTTTTTTTTTATCTTTTATCTACCATTTAGGAGCATAAAGCGTTTACCAGGCTGAACCATCTTACTCTGTTGGGGGCTATATTCCTTTGATTTCCACCCATGATTTTCCAAGTTGTTTCGCCTCGGCTACCATAATTGTCTCTCACCTCTTTGCTGGGCTTCCTACTCTTCTTTTCTTTTGCGGATTCCAGTCCAGTGACAATCTGGTTACATCGTTCGCTGGTTCCTTAGTATATGTCCGATCCATCTCCACTTTCGTCTTCTTATTTCGATTCCGATGTCCAACTGGTTTGTTTCTTGTGAGTTTGGTTGCTCACTTTTGTTATGCCTACTTCTGCGCAACCAATCGTCTCATCGTCTTGCTTTTCCTGATGTTTATTATGAGACCAAAATGGTTAGCATGACACTGTCAAATACTATCGATTTTCAGCATTTCGATACATTTCTTATATGAGTTCAACTATCTTCTTTGGAATGCCTATTTCCAGTGTCTGCCATATTATGTTCCTATTGCACCATGGGCCGTACCGGGATTGAGTGCGGAATCCGTATGGGTTCCAAGCAATATAATATAATAATGTTCCTATTTATTGTGTCACATGCGCATTCAATATCGACGAAGGGCAGTTATAATGGAGAATTCCATTCGTTGGATTGTTCTATGATGGTACGAATTGAGTTGATGTGATCAGTACAGCTTTTTCGTGGTCTGAAACTAGATTGCCCGTTTCTTATTTCGGCATTGATCGCAGATGAGGTTCTGTATTTTTATTGTTGTATTGAGGAGGGAAATACCACGCCAATTCCTGCATTCCTGTAAGTCAGCTGTCGTATTCTAGCAGAACTGTTGTATTAATGATGTTAAACTGCTTGCAGTTGTACATGTATTGAGTTTCAATATTTCGGAGACCTTTAACTTCCCGATCCGTTGGTGGATGGATGTTGATAGTGTCGTTATCGGTGCTAGTTTATAATCCGAGATTATCAGTGTTGTTTGTGCTGTATTCTTCGAAATATTCTTTCCAACTCTATAATTGTGCTTCATCAGTTGTTAAGACTTGACCAGAAACATTCCTTATATAGGTGGTATGTTGGTAAATTTGCAAGTGACCGTTCTTATACATTGGTGTAGTGCTCGCCTATTTTTTATGCATTCTTTACTTCTGTACTTGAAGTGCTGGATCTTCGTAGTTGTGTTTCACATCAGCCGTGTTTGACCAGCATGATTTCCGATTGTGCTCTTGATAGTCGAGTACGCTCGTAGCAGTCTTGATATAGGCTTCTTAAGTTTCATTCCATCGCTGTTCCATATTGATGGTTTCATTTCTTTTGAGATTGAGTTGGAGGGGGTGTTTCATTGAAGGTGTTTCTTGGTTTTATATTTTTCAGTCTGTCTGTATTGATTTTCCTCTGATTTGGTGACTTTAACAGTGGCTGGCTTGATTTGGAATTGTGCTATTACCAGTTGATGGTCGCTGTGGACGTATGTGCCCCTAATTACTCTGATGTTAGGAATATCTTGTTGATCATTTCATGAGCTATCCCATGTGAAGAGCTGAATTCTAATGCACAAGTTGTTGAGTTTCTCTCCATTGTTATTTCACACTACATCCAACGGGTTTGTGCCCATAATGGTTGTCACGTCAGAATTGTTTGTTCCAATTTACGTGTTGAAAACCGTTATTGCTATTGGGGCTCAGTAGTTTATAGAACTCATCGTTCGTTGTATCATCTGCATCTTTAGTTGGGGCATAGTACTGAATGATAGTTGAACTTCTTAATCAGTTAATTGGTTTCAATGCCATCAATGCTTTCTTTGCTTTATAGATGTTGTTAATATGTGTACATGTACGCCTTGTTCATGTGTGTCGTCTCTATTCTAGAATATCATATAGTTTTCGTTGCTTGTATTTAGTTATTGTTCTTCCATCTAAGGTCTTGAATACCGATGTTGTAGCGTTTCATTTCGAAAACGAAGTGCTGTGGCTTTTTCCAAAAATCCATTACGAATTTTTAAAAAGTCTGGGATGGAATATTTACGCTTGCGTTATCAGAGACATTTTTTAAAAATCCTAGGATAAATTCAAGGGTATTTTATAGGTGGTGTTTTTTCCATTGAGATGGATTTTAATCTGACAAAGTAGTTTAACTATTCATGTCCAAGTTAGCATTCAGAACCGTTAGAGGTGCACGAAATGAAAAGTGGTACCAAGTAGCTCTGACGGAATAATTAACTTGAATTATTGTATGCATAATATAGCCATAAGATTATCACAAAAGGTAATTGAGATTCCGGAGCCACCCAACTATGGGACCAGTAGAAAATTTTCAGTTTCTCTACGTGGTGTATCTTTAATAAAATGAAGGTATTGAATGTAAAAAATAGTTCAATCAAATACATATGGCATGTACATACGTACATAATATATTACATAAAGTGTTGCAAAATTAATGTTGTTATTGTATGAAGTTATAGTCATATGGATGCTTCGAGAATAGAGAAATACATATGTCGTATACATATTAATGGTGCGATATGTCGTTTACTATTCTCTGTTATTATGATTCAGTGAACGGGAAAACTTATGTTTATTTACATAATAGATATAATAATTTTTATGTTGTTTGTTTCGTGTATATACATACATACAATGAATGGTTATTGAGTTTCATTTACTGGGTGGGATTAATGTTTTGTGCTATGAATGGCATACAATTTATAATAATAATTCATTGCGCATATATGTATGTCGTATACTATTATGACATGACACTATAATATGATGGAATGGTATCTATTCAATTTATTTATCTCTAACTCAGCTTGACACAAATAAATAAATTAATATGTTTTGAATTTACCACATACACACATACACCATGTGTGGCAAAATTGGTTCAAGTATTTATAACGAATACAATTATCAAACATTCGGCCGCAATTAATCTATATGTTTTCTGGAACAATAGCCATTTACTATGACCACCTATGTCAGTAGATATACATACATACATATAATCATAAATGCTGTAAATTGATTAATTGTTTTTATGTGTTACAGATACTTCAGACTTCCTTTTCTCGTCGTACAAATTAATTTATAACCTCGTCCCCGAAAAAAACAACCCAAAAACACATCCAACGAGAAAAGAAAACTAACTTTTTTTTTGTACACTCGTATAAATAGCAAAAAGAAAATTTATTTAACTTTAAGTTGATAATGCAATAAAACAAAAAAACAAAAATAGTAAAGACCAAATGAAGGAAAAATGAAATAAAAAAAAAATTATTCGTTTTTCTTTCTCGTCCTTAATTCCATTTTCTTGGAAAGTTTTCTTCTTGCGTTGAATAAAACGAAACAAAAGTTTCATTATTTCATTAAATATATTTTCTGTCTGTGATGTGAGCTTTTTTTGTACTGTGTATTGTATATACATATATTTGTACAGTGTACAACTTAAGACTTTCTTAATTTTTTTTTGTTTTGTGTCTTACTCCGTTTCGTAATGTACAGCGCTTTGGTATTCAACTGAATTTTTATGAGAAAAGTTTTTGAGAGCGATTTTTTGTTGTTGTGTATTTAAAGCGGGTGTATGAGTGTGTATGCTTAAAGCTGTAAGAAAATGGTAAAGTGAAAATAGAAAAGACAAAGTTGTGTATAGATGTATGTGTTATAAATGTAGAGCACACAATGAATTGGGATATCATATATAAAATAAGGATATTATCTTGAATAAATAAAGAGAATAAAGATTTTTTTTACTTACTTTGATTCGTTTTTGTATTTTTTTTTTGTATTTAGATTTATTTAGCTTTTATTGCTTTGTGTGTATATACGTTCTTGCCCTCGTATATCCTTTTGAGATTATTTCTTCTACATCATTGAGTACAAATAAGGAGGCTTATTAGTGTATACCGGAAATGAAATTAGGCGGAAATTTAAAGTTCAGTTTTTCTATAAATTGGAGGCAGTCACGGAACAACCAATTTGGGATCTTGAAGCGGAATATAGAAATTGGCCATTTATTTGGATCAATTTTTTTTTTAACGATTTGACTTAATGTGTTACCAAATTTACCAAACGGTAATACTTTTTTAATGCCATTATTTATTTTACCAGAACCGAAGATAGGACCAAATATCCTAAGTGGGTTTCAAGCGACATAATTATTATTCTATCGAAGACAATAATCAAGCCTCATCATTTCGGTAAATTGTTAGAGGCAATAGCGTAAGCTGTTTAAACTAAAATCATTAACTGCAATAAACCAAATCATTCGTATTATGAATACTTCAAGCATATAAATCAAATTCAAATGATTATTTTATATATCCTTCACAATTGCGATCCAGTTTTCAAAAATTTCACAGGTCGAATTCAAATTATAATCAACTGTTTTGCAGATATTGTGAAGAAAAAGTCAATTGATCAAAAATTTAGTTAACTTAACTTGTTCAAAAATACGGAGCTCAAGTTTTTCCAAAAAAAAAATTCAAATTCAATTTAACAAATGGAAATTTCAAACATTTTAATAGACATTAATATAAAAATTCCACATTCCTTTCGATGATTTTCCAATAGATGAAATTGTTCTGAAATCGTATAGGCAAGGACTTTTTGGAACCATTTCAATTCATTATCCATCATGGAAAAAAAGTTTATCGATTCTAATTCTCGTACTAACCAAACATGAAAGACATTGTCGTTCCATCACGAGCAAAAACTTTTGGAGCCAGCTGGCATGAAGGACAATGTTAATAACGATGAAGAAAAACCCACGGTTTTGGAAATATTTTGGGAGCTTATGATGTATTTTATTTACCAGGCGATACATTATTTTTAATATAAGTTAAAACTTTCTTGTAACGAATTTTATCCTAGTTGTGTGTGCCATGTTTATCATTTTTGTAAGCGGTCTTTTCAACACTGCGACCTTCTTTATACAGTTTTTTAACGCTATATACATCGTAGTTGCAGGTACATTTTATGATTTTGCAATGGATAAACCGGATGCCAATGGATTCTCAATAAAATGCATTGAAGGCGTCAGTAGTTGTTTTGTAATGGTTCTTCGATAATCCCAATCCCAAATATATGACGTAAACGACTATGCAGTATTTTAAGGCGAAAACGAAAATTTAGGCGTAAACGACTATGCAGTATAAATTCGACTATATAGAGACGTCATATGACGTAAACACTATGCAGTATTTTTGGCGTAAAAAAAAAAATTTAGGCGTAAACGCATATCACGTAAACGACTATGCAGTATTTTAGGTGTAATTGACTGTGACGTGAAACTGCCTAAGGTAGAAATACCAATATTTTACGGTGATTATGATCGGTGGGAAACATTCAACGATGTATTCGCTGAGCTGATCCAGCAAAACAACAAACTATCAGATACAGTAAAGATTACGTATCTGAAATCACACCTGCAGAAGGGAGCAGCTCAAATGATTAGTCCCTAGCAACAACTGGTGACAATTACCAAACCGCTTGGAACATAATCCAAGCAAGGTACAACAACGTGCCTTTACTGGCAAACCATCAATTTAATGCATTATTGTCATTGGCGACAATTCAGATACCATCCGCCCAAGCAGTGAGAAACTTGCATGATACGACACGTGAAATATTACATAATATAAAGCGGCTAAATATAAATTCGCCCTTCGAGGCATTCGTTGGTTTCGTCTTAAACAATAAATTGGACCCAGAAACCATTAGGATTTTCGAAACAACTATAGAGAAGCCAAGAGAAATTCTACAACTGGAAGATTTCTTTCGAGCAACAGCAACATAACGACACATGCAGCATATACCACCATTGAAACGGTGAATACAGCCATGTTAACCAAAACATCTTGGGTGGAAGGGTGTAAGGAGCATCACGGTTTAATTCAATGCCAGCAATTCAAAGATAGATATCAATGTAAAATCGAGCAAGGCTTGTCAGCTCAGCCAACTTGTGCATACGATGTTTAAGCCAGCATCAAGGAAGAAATTGCCAGGCAGAAACATGTATCGTGTGTCAAGGTCAACACCACACTCTTCTGCATAGCAATAATATGGCATCAACCAACAAGGGGGTAGCGCAAACTCTCATAGTCAAACAACAAGGTCCCGTATTACTACCAACAGCAGTGGTCAGAATAGCAACAGGCACCCAACTTTAATATCAAAGGCTACCAATTTACCAAATATTAAGAAGAAAAAGGCACATATCAATATTTCAAGAATTGCCGGTGCCGAGGCAGGATTCTGCAGACAATAAATCAACATAAAATTAATGCCAAAATTCAATGAGAATATTAGCTTAGACATTGAAGCCTTAGTACTGAACAACTTAACTCAACAACTACCCGCAGTTTCCATTGATACAACCAAGTGGTCCCATCTTCAAAATCTAGAACTTGCAGATCCACAATATAACCAACCTTCACCAATTGACCTAGTACTCGGGGCAGATCATTACCCGTCGATTGTAACCAGCAGGATCATCAAAGGCGGATACCAGGAGCCTATGGCACAAAACAAGGAATTTGGCTGGATAATAATTGGCAGTGTGGGCACCACGGACGATAGTAATAGAAATACAATGGTGACCACTAAAGCAATCGAGGAGCAATTGAAGTTGCTCGTGGAGAACGACAATATTCCTGAAAAACAAAGCCACACCGCGGATGAAACCCAAGTAGAAGAACATTTTAAAACCACCGTAGCAAGGGGTGCAGATGGAAAATTTATATAGTAAGGATTCCATTCAACGACAATCCTAACCCGCTAGGGGAATCGTGAAAAAGAGCTGTTGCAAGGTTATTACAAATCGAAAGAAGATTTATGAAGGATCCATTCTACAAAAAACTGTATCATAAATTCATGCAGGAATACATTGATTTAAGCCACATGGAGTTGATCCAGGAAACACGGAACGACGAACAAGCTGAAAACACATATTACATACCTCATCATGGTGTGATCAAAAAAAGCAGCACAACAACCAGACTTCGAGTAGTGTTTGACGCATCCTCTAAAACAACGTGTCGCTATCCTTAAATGATATTAGGTAACCGGTCCCAAACTGCAAGAAGAGCTTACCGATATATTACTACGTTGGCAAAAACATGAAGTTGTGATGACCGCCGACATAGAAAAACTGTATCGTCAAGTATGGATAAACAAATGGGATCGAGACTACCAACGAATATTATGGAGAAGCCATCCTTCTCAGCCAATCAATGCATACAGATTAAACACAGTAACGTATGGAACTTCCGCAGGCAGCTATTTGGCAGTAAAAGCACTATTACAACTAGCTCAAGGAGCCAGTACCCATCCCACAGAAGGAAACTCTAGGAATTTTGTATAACCCTCAAACAGACTGTTTTGAGTTTGATATAGCCCAATTACAGTTAACTACCAACCAGACACCAAAACGATCATTGCTATCCGATTCATCAAAGTTATTTGACCCTCTAGGATGGCTATCACCAACAACAATTATGGCCAATATTATGATGCAGGAAGCATGGATGACCGGAATAAATTGGGATGACCAGTCACCAGAAAAAATACGAACCAAATGGCTTAGCTATATAAGGACGAGCTAATCGAAATTTCTAACATAAAAATACCGAGATGGCTGAACACCAGAACAGAAGAACAAACAGAATTGCACGGATTTGCTGACGCTTCAGAACAGGCATACGCAGCAACTGTGTATTGCCGCAACATTGATACCTGTGGCAAGGCAACAACCCAGTTGGTGAATGCTTAAAAAAAATGAAAGAAGCTACACAAGGGCAGCAAATTAGCATCATTACACCCAGGATTCGATGACAAGGGGCTGTTACGCACGATAGGACGTTTACAAAATTCCAATTTGTCCATTGACAGCAAGCGACCTATAATTCTCAGTAAAAACAACGTAATCACGCAAAGAATTATCGAGAAAGCCCACCAAAAAACATTGCATGGTGGCACACAATCAACTTTAGCTCTCCTGAGAAATAAGTATTGGATCATTGACGGCAGACGCGCTGTGAGACAATTTATTAATAAATGTGTAACATGTTTCTGGCAAAAACAAGCCAATATGGAGCAATTGATGGGCATATCACCACCATCAAAAGTAAGGCCGGGATGACCGTATGCAAAAACGGGAATTAACTATGCGGGTCCTATCCACCTATTACTAGCAATTAACAAGGATTAAAAACGTGTAGGACGAGGTTTCGGAGAAGCGACTGGAATCATATTAGGTGATATGTTTAGAATTGTAACACCATCTATTATCACTTATAAAAAATACAACAACGTTGATCGATAATACTGTCAAGTTAGTTAAACACAATACAAATCTCACTCTAACTTCAATAAATAATTTAATAAAAGAGCAAAAGCACCTACGAAACGAAATGTCACAACTTAGAGCGCGCTCGATAATATTGAGCATACTCGAATTGAGTCTAATTTTGGGAAACCTGGGAGATACCCAACAAGGTCTACTGGACGTGGTTTACGACGCTCATCGTGGAATTATACATCCCGCCATACTTACTCCAACTCAATTAAAGGAGCAAATAGTTTTTTCGCCAGCACGTGCCGCTTCAATTACCATCCCAGGACACAATCTCTACGATCTCACTCATGTCTATAAAAGCATGAAAACACGAAGTAGGGTAACACAACGAAGTGTAATAATTGAAATTACATTACCGCTTGCCTTCACGTGGGACTATACACTACTGACAGTAATACCACTTCCAGATATTAACCACAGTAGTACTCAGTCGTACATTATCAAAACAACCGATTACTTGGCCGTAGATGACCGTCGAGGGCATTTCGCAAATTTAACAAAGGAAGACGTGAACCGGTGCCAATTATTCCAAACAAATTCGATTCCTATAATCTCTCAACAATTTACAATACAATGACTAACAACGACAATGTAAACTAGCCCTATTGCAGCGGAAAAAGGAAGCTAACCACTGGATGAAGCTTTACACTCCGAACCAGTGGATTTACGCCATACCCATAATGAAACGATATTTGGCGTTATATGTGACTCCACTATTCAACCGCATAAGTTTCAGGGATCCGGGCTGGTAGAAATAAGCCCGAGATGTATGTTAAGGGATGCTGAGTCGTATCCCAATGAGACAAAGTCCCGTTATAGCTCCCACGGCCATGCCAATATGGTGCCGTCGATGTGATATCAGTTGGCCTGATCTGAACCGTTCAAGTCCAGGTCAGATCTGCCTGGTTATTACACACGAACTGTCGTTAGACCATCTGACGTTCGTTTCTTTTATGGCTTCTTCCTGAAACAGCAGTTTACATGAAGTAAGCGGTATATTTATATCCCGCCTGCTTTGGGGTATTAGACGTGCTGTACCCTTGCGGGCCAACTCATCTGCCATTACATTCCCTGCGATATTGAAATGCCCTGGCACCCGCGCCAAGCGGATGTTGAACTGATGAGCCATCTCATTTAAAGATGCCAGACAGTTCTGGGCTACCTTCGACGTCAGGGAGTATGATTGTAGCTTTTTAATAGCAGCCAGGCTGTCCGTAAAAATGCGAATTTCCCTCGTAGATATTAGATTATATTTCAACCAGTCCATGACTTCCATTATCGCGATCAGTTCAGCTTGAAAAACGCTGCAAAAGTCGTGAAGACGAAAACAGAGGTTAACCCCTAGTGCCTCACAGAATACCCCCCAGCCAACCCCTCTATCCCTTTTTGAGCCATCCGTGAAGAAGATTAGCGCCTCATTTTACATAAGCGTTTCATTCACCCAGTCTTATCTAGTGGGAAACTCAGTTTGGAATTTAATCTCAACAGATGGCAAAGCATAAGCGTTATCGGTAGCTTCCAGAATACCCCTGTTGCATAGGATAGATGAGCGCCCTGCATTGGTACAGGTTCACATAGATATGGATATGGCTCGGACGCAATATCCAAGGGAGTAAGATGAAAGAGAATTTCCAGAGCTTGAGTAGGTGTGCTCCAGAGAGCCCCATCTTATACACAAGCAGGCCGTTCTTTGGACTTTCATCAATAGTTTAAGGTTGGCAATCATTTTTAACGCTGGCCACCAGACGACAACCCCATACAGTAGCATAGGTTTGACCACTGAGACGTAGAGCCAGTGTACTATGTGGGGCTCCATACCCCATCTCTTTCCAATGGCATTTTTGCAGGAGTAGAGCGCTTTAGTAGCTTTCTTTACTCTCTCTACGATGTTTGGTTTCCAGCTTAGCTTGCTGTCCAAAAGCAGTCCGAGGTATTTCGCTCTATCCGTAAAGATCAAGCGAGTACCATTTAATGTTGGCGGGTCACACTGAGGAAGTTTGTGCTTCCTGGTAAAGAGGACCAGCTTCGTTTTCTGTGGGTTTGCGTTCAGTCCGCAGCCGCATGCCCATACAGAGAGGTAGCCAAGCGCACACTGCATGCGCTCACTCAGCGTCCTAGGATATATACCGAAGACCGCAATAGCCACGTCATCCGAGTAAGCAACCACCTTGAAGCCTTGGCCTTCCAGGTTTAGTAACAGGTCATTTATGACCAAGTTCCAAAGAAGGGGGGATAGAACCCCACCTTGAGGTGTCTCTCTGCTCACGTATCTGTCGGCAGACGTCCCACCCACATAATCTGCCTCGATCCTGCACCTAAGCGTTTGATCTATCCAGCCTCTGAGTGACACGTCTACCCCCAGACACGCAAGGGCCCTAGTGATTGCCCCCGGTCTGACGTTGCTAAAGGCCTTCTCTATATCAAAGAAGGTAACCATTGAATATTCATTATGTTCAAGTGATTTCTAAATCGGACCTATAAGGGAGTGGAGAGCTGTTTCCACCGATCGTCCCTTACAGTATGCGTGTTCAGATCCTGACAGCTCACCAGGCTTGATTAAGCCTCTATTTGTCTTTCCAGTGATTTTATCAGAAAAGAGGATAAGCTTATCGGCCTAAAGTCTTTGGGATACCAGTGAGAGCTTTTTCCTGCCTTAGGTATAAATATTACTTTTACTTCGGTCCACTTTCTAGGAATGTTACAGAGTTCTAGGCTGCCTTTGAAGATAACTTCCAGCCAGGGTAGGGTTATGTCGATTGTTCGCTGGATATCCGCAGGGATAATGCCATCAGGTCTTGCCGACTTGTATGGCTTAAAACTGTTTATTGCCCATAGGATATTCCGTCTATTTACTATATGACTTACGTAGTCTACCACCCTATTTATCATGTGTCTCTCCGGAGCTAGCACCGAGCACTCCGGCAAATGCGTTTCTAGTAATAGCGCCAGGGATTCCTCGACCACCAGGGTGGCCGAGACTTACCCAAATGCCTACTGATAGGGCATGCACCTAACATGGCTTTGTTAAAAGCATCAGATAACTTGGTTACTAGAACATCAAGCTCATGTGTAGATGAATGGTTCTAAAGCAATCCGAATCAGTTTTTTTCATATTTCTGAAGGATGGTTTTTAGTGGGTTTTGTATCCACTCCGTACTGGAGATAACAATGGTCAGAAAAGGAATGGTC
This sequence comes from Tipula unca, assembly GCA_951394425.1. Taxonomy (NCBI): domain Eukaryota; kingdom Metazoa; phylum Arthropoda; class Insecta; order Diptera; family Tipulidae; genus Tipula; species Tipula unca. The sequence continues at coordinate 174,119,502 of OX596381.1, read as the reverse complement.
TTCGGACACTTCCCAGTTCAATACCCTCTCCTTAATAAAATCTGAGACAAGTGGATGTCTAGCACTTCTTGTCTATTTTTAGTAATAAAGGTTGGCTTGCGCCCGATATTACACATATTTAGGTTACTACTTAAAATAAAATCAAGGAGTAACTCACCTCGCCTGTTGAAATTTGTACTTCCCCAGATTGAGTGATGCGCATTAGCATCACTGCCCATGATGACTCCGACTTTTCGTCTTTGAGCCTCTGTTATTGCACTATCCAACTTACCTGGTGGTATATTTTCCTCCTCATATGGTAGGTAGGCCGATATAAGCCAGAGATTTTGAGCGGAAGACCAGCATTCGTGCCTTTGCAGTTTGGTTTCGAGGGGCCCAGCCTCATTTATGGTTATGCTCCTTTTTGCTGTTTGGTGACCGGGCCTAAAGGCCGATGTTTCCACAGCACAAGGTATCGGTAATTTAAGAATACCGGTGTCGTTTTTCTTATTATCTTTGTTATTCATAATAGGTCCCACGAGTAGCGGAGAAAGGAGGTCCACCTGTGCAGAGATTCGCAATGCACAGTTAAGGCAGCATAATCCGGAGGTTGCCAAGTATCCGGATACACCGTTAGAGACTGGGCTAGTTTTTAGACTGGGCCCCCAGCCTAGTCGGTTATCAGCACGGTACGGTTAACACTTTAACCCGGCCCAGTTGCTTTCGCCTAGTACACCACATAAAACATGGTGTACCAGTGGCTTATGCAAGGTGGTCATCACGAGGAGGTAACACGCACACTTGTGGAAGCTGCAAGATACGGTGCTGGCAACAAGTACCAACTTGATTCCCCCATAAGACAGCTTTGCACCCGCCAATAACAACTGAATTGGAAAATCAAATCGCGACGTTGGATCAGAATGAAATTTTTTCGCCGAATCAGAGCGTACACCATGTGCATCACTATGCAATGATCCATGTAATATTTTGGAGCGGCATACTAATCATAGGTATCTGGGGCATAAGACGCTTGTGTAGAAGAAAAACATCAAACACAATTAATAGCCAAAATGCTAAATGTACACAAAATTAATTTAATTTTGCTATATAAACCGAAAAAATGTATTTAAATTAAAATTATTATTTAAATTGATTGTTTCTATTCTCGCAATTATTAAGACCTCACCCGTATTAATCTTAACAATCGCTTCAACCAAGTTTTAGCAGAGACTACAACTTTACAGTATAAGTTCATGGACAATTTTCAAATATTCCAGAATCTTCGAATAATTAATTTTTTACATAATTTCGGAAGAACAAACTTAAATTTTGTTTTTGCATACAGTGGATTTCTGAACTATCGTATATTTATTTAAAACTAATGTTCTCTAATAAATAAAGTTAAAATAAAGTTTTTTTTTAAAAAGCTCGGTATCAATTTTAATAATCTAATCTGTTGATACAGTATATACAAAATAAATTTACCACAATTCCTTAAACTAATATTTAACCACCAGAATATTAATTACCCTGTACGATATAACTATATACACTATATCTTATACGAGTCTAGTATCATAGACTAGTATATATATATAGATCTACTATGTATAAAATGAATATATAAATTTTTTGTATTTCATCTCGTTCAAATCTCGTATATTCAATCAACATAGGAAAGAAGCTGCTGAGTACAAAATAAATATTTACAAAATTATTTCCCATTTTAAGGATTCTATATCTTTTATTTTATCTATCCTGTGTGTCGTCGTTTATATACATTAGATCCATAAGAAGTAGAACGAGGAGACCGACGTAATAAAAAAAAAAGGATATCATTTTCAAGTTCAATACGATTTTTATTTTTTATTTTTATTTTAATTTACCAAAATAAAATCGTCCTTTTATTTTTTGTTGTTGTTGGAATTATCCAATACCTCTACCAAAATAAAATAAAAATGTTTTTCTTTTGAATGAATAATCAAGCTGATCATTTCGTCTATTTATTTATTATTTTATTATTTTGGGGATCTTTATCATGGAAAATCCTTTTTATTTTCATTTCCTTATGGCTTCTACTATGTACATAATATATACATAGATAAATATATACACACACATTATATACCAAATCTAATGGATTTCAATTTTTATTTGGAAACATTTGATAAATTAATCAATTTACTGATAATGTCAATCAAAAATTTGGGTACACCTATATACCGAGAGGGTATGAAAGCATAAGTTAATGTATACAATATACATGTTCTATATATATATATACATACATATGTACGGTACATGACTTGCAAACATGCGTTTAGTTTTAGTATTATTGAAAATAGTTTTCAAAAAGATTTTTTTTTAGTTTTTTGTATATCATTCAATATGCGCGTTGTTGTAAATATTAGAACGTATCCACGTACATAAAATGTACTATGTACATGTATAACTTTTATTAGCTTTTTTGTGAATTGGTTATACATATATGTATGTATATAATACATAAAGAGCATTGGTTATAAATTAACAATGTATGACAACTATTACTAGTTTTACGGTTATGGCTAAATTATTCTAGCGCTTTATTCACACTATAAAAATAAATTTTGGGATTTATTTTATGGTTATGTGGTTAGTTGGTGTAAACAATATCCTGTGTGTTGTCTATGTATATATATACTTTTGGGAATTAACTATAAGTGCGATTTTATTTATTATTGATAAACACTAAGTTTAGGTAACAAGTGGCTATAATCCTATATATGCGAAATAAAATTGAAACTAAACGTTTTAATAGAAATTTGAAACAGATCACATACCTGTTAGTTATTTCGGAAAAAATCGTATGATCTTTGATACAATCAGAAATTTATTTCAGGGTGAATTTCTGGAAACAATTCAACATTGCACCAGAATTAATATGTCAAATTATTGATCAGATTCCAATGCCAACAGCCGAAATCAATCAGCATTAATCAAATACAAAGCCGAAAATCGAATTAAAGTAGGTAATCACAAATTTCCTTCATTAACTGTTAACGGATTGGGAAGAACCAGCCTAGTGGAGCATACTATTGATGTAGGAAATGCCAGTTCTATCAAACAACGGCAAATAAAAAGGCGTGATGGAATGATCAAAACTGTCATATCGATCAGATGTGCGTTTTTGATCAATATAAAATAATTTATTTTAATGGTGTTAAGGAATATCATTATAAATTGGATGCGTCAAATGAAATTCAGAAAAAGCTAAGAGACATATAGAGAAAGCTATACATGTGAACAAAGAAGCCACACTGCTCTTAAACAACGCCGACTTAAAACAACCAAACCTTTTGAGCTGGCGTAAGAGTAATCATTAAAAAAAAGAAGATTAATTTAATATGTATGTATATAAGTTTGAGTTCAGTTTGAAACAAGTTGAATAGAAAATGTATTTACTGAGTTACTTTACATAACGTGATTTTTTTCTCAAATAATACACAGTAATAAATTTACATTGAATTATACATTCTTTTGAGAGTGGGCAAGATTGCCATCTCTTTGCATGTAATTGTACGGAAGTTTGTAAAGTTACATCCACAGTGTAAAATTCAACTTTTGTAATTACATTAATTATTCGTAATTTTACAGACCTGATATGTAATTAATGGCATGACTACAAATGTAAAATTACATTTGAAATGTAATATTTAATATTTTGTATGTTTAATTAAACATGTTGTTCGGTACTTATACATCATAAGTTAAGTAATTTTTATGAGAAGAAGCGTTCAAAATTACTGAAAGAATGTATTTTTAAACTATGTTAATGTAAAAATTAATTGAAGAAAAGGGAATATTCAGTGAAAACTATGCAATTTTCAATATTTTCAAAATTCATTTAATTTATAATTAATTTTAATAAAATATAAATGTGTCCCTAAACGAAATAACGCTGAATCCGCGTTCAGACTGACTAGTAATTACAAGATGCTGTTTAAACAAATTTAATTCAATTAAGAATTTGGTTTAAAAAATTTACAATTTTTGATTTGCTGTTCATTTTTCGTTTCTTTGACCTTGAAAAATTCAGGTATGTTAAAAAATGCACGTTGAAGGGTCTCCAAGCTCTGGGACAGCTCGACCGGATACTCGATGTTAAATACGAAAAAGCTTGCGATCGTTGCAAATATAGCACGATTAATGGAGCAGCAATCGGTGTTTACCATTTCGTTTTCAATATAAAAGTAAAATGTATTATCAATTTTTTCATCTTCGAGATCTGCAAAAATAAATAAATAATCAGAAATAATAATAATTGGATCAATTGCATCGTTATTACCTACGATACCGAACCATGGTGTGGCTATTGGTACTTTTATTTCGTTCTGTGTAGTGCCGATCTATAGAAAAAAAATGTACTTTAAATTTACGTGTTTAACCACTATCAAATGAGTATACTTACTGGCAATATTTTTAACATAAAATCTAAATTTTCATTAAAATGTTTTGTTATTATTTTAATGATTTTTAAATCATCGTTTTCTAGAGCATCAATTATCTGTTGAAATTTTTTGGAATTTCGCGCAAATTTGAATATTTTTGGTTTTATTTCCTCCCATTTATCAACATATAATGTTAAATTCAAATCCATTAATTCTAGGAAATGGCTCTTCATAAAATCGCCTTTAAGTACATGAGGGCACATTTGCTTTACTTCTATTATGCGTGGATTTGCAGACAAAAACTTCCTCTGTGCCGAGAAGGTGTTTTTAAATGTTGTCATTATTTCTTCGTTCATTTGGCAGTTTATTTGTGCATAATTAAATTGCTGTTTAAGCCATAGCCGTTTTTCTTCAGACTCCTTCTCAGAAAATTGGTCATCCTTTAGGTTCTCGTAAAAATTTGGAACTCCCTGAGAAACGGCCAGTTTTTTTGTTTGTTTGTTGATATGTATTGGCATCTGATGTGCGGTTTAAATAGTTGTTGTGGTTAATTAATTTTGCAGCTAATGAAACAGCTTCGGTACAAATTAAGTTACCACAGGAAAATAGGCTGTGGGATATAGTTTGAAAGGCGGCGCATATCGCTAACAATGCAGTGAACAAACTGGAACAAGCATCTCCCTAATGGCTTCTTGCTGTTTAACATTTCTAACACATCTTCAGGCATTTTAGTGATAGGTATGATGTAATCGACAAATATTTTTTCTGCTTGTTTAAGTCCTATAAAGTCTGAATTTTCAGAACCCCTTGAAGAAATACGGCCGCTCGAAAGACAAAATGTACATACCAATGACATATCCGATGATGAGCATTGACCGTCTGACACAATACCGGTTTTTAAAATGGTACCGGATGAATCAATCCAACTAATAATCGGATCGTTATTTGTAAGTAGCTCAGAAGGTACATCAGGAAATACAATTTCTGGTGTAGTGACAGTTGAGGCGACTGGTGTAGGAACCCAACATTGATTCTCTTCTAGTAAGAGGAAAGAAATATTATTTACGCAATAATGTTCCAGAACGTCCGTGTCTTCAATTTCTGTGCCCTCTGATTCTAATACCAATTTCGATCCACTAATACCGGCTGCATTTGCTGTAATTGTAATAAATATGTTTTATATTATAATTCAAAAATAATATTCAGCTCTCACTTGACATTACCTTTTTGGATAAGCTTAGAAATATCCCCAAGAAAAATAAAACTTTGTTTTTGCAGACGATTGTAGTCCCAAACTTTTGCGACGTACGTTGACATTGATCTTTAAATATGGGTTTTGAAGGTTAAATAAATGTTTATTTAAAATATATTATTATATATGTACCATACATAATAAAAATCATTCTCACCAAAAATGAGGGATTGCCGATTGTAATGTAGCTCGCATTGTTTGTCCGACATTGTATAGAATAAAAGGAAAAGGAGAGGCGAGGATGGAATGGAAAATTATAGTATCGTGTGTATTAACATCTGTAACTTCATAAAAGCCAGATTTGTACATATACATCATAGTAAAGATGTTTCCAAGAAACGCGATCTTAGAATAATTCTGATTAGTTAAAATATACTTAATACTTAAACAAGTGAGAATTCCGTCCATGCCATTAGAAACTGCTAATGATTGCCCAATAAAATATTTTGTGTTTTTGTACGTTATAGTTTTTACATGAAATGTATAAATGTGGGGAACACTTATTGAAAATTTATTAAATTGTGTGGGTATCAAATGTCTTATTTCTAACTCGTTTAAAAATCTTTTTCCAAAGATCGTTGATTGCAAAGTTTGATGTCTATCGGTTAAAGTTTTCGTTATGTTAATAAAATTTCTAGCTTTTAAAACTATTTGTTTAAAATATTGATGTTTACTCTCAAAGCGCATAGTTGAAAATTTAACTAAAGGTCCCCACAATGTTATTAGTTGTGGATAGTGTTGCAAATAATGATGTTTTGGTCTCAATCTAACAGTTGGGAAAAGCAAAACTCTAAGCTCTAGATACCTGTCTATCAATCCAATTAAACAATAAATTTGAGAAATGGTCAGTGTATGTGATGAAGCAATTTGCGTAATCTCTAAAAGTGATATTACCATTTCCAATACGTTGTCGTCCGGGTTTTTAATTTTATCGTTAAATACTAAAGGTAATAGTGTAATTAAGTAAAAATTCTGCATCGCATGTCCTGAAATTTTTTTACAATTTCTATTTATTATTGGAAAACTAACATTATTTTTGAGTAACTTCTGTACTCGCCGAAGTGTTAAATTTAAATATTCATACGTAAACCAATTGTTACTAACAAAATAATGTAGAGCTAAACAAATATAATATGGAATAATTCCTTCATATAAATCGTGTGCAATACATGGCGGCAGACCAGGATTACTAACGTGAAAATATTCTAAGGAGTTAAAACATGAATTCCTCTTAATTCCTTTACTAGTTGGATTAATATTCCAATTAATTAATTTAATCCAGACTTTTTGATTAAATAAAAACACAATTACACCAAAAATAAATATTCATTTATTTATAATAGTTTGTAATTTATTTGATTATTTATTTATTATTTTTATGAACTATATTATTTATTTATATATACCACAAATCTGTTTATATTTATTTTTACAATTATTATTATTTTTTTTGAACTATATTAATCTTTTTAATTATGATTCACCACCATTTAATCAGACGCGTTGTCAAGTTTTGTTTTGTGTTGTGACGTCGCCTTCGTGTTCGTTTTGTTGATGATGGAACACATGCGCCGGCGACGGTCAATACTGCACTTATGCATTAGTATTGCATCACCGAACATTGTTGTTCGTGGTGATGTTGTTAGATGGCGACACGCTTTACTATAAATGTTTTATAGTAATGGTTTGGCTATTGGATATGTGATGGGGTTAGTGAATGCTTAATTCAAATAAGTTGGTTTATATTTGAATTTCACTAATTGTTTTGTTTGTGGCAGAATCGAATATCGGTGAGTCGAATATTCGAGCTGCTACAATTCATTAAAGATTAAATTATTAATATCTGAATTATATGACTCTTTTGATGGTATTTCTTTTTTAGTTCTATAATTTTCTCGAAACTCCGATAAATTCAAATGACAGTACCAACAAAAGTACTGATTTGTACTGAAATTTTCCAGAAAATCAGCGATTTGGTGTAAACCCCTAATTATCACCACAAATTGCTATGATCGACCCCTTGTACGATTTATTTATTTTTACGAGTTCAACGCCTTATGTTTCTAATATTTTTAAATCTGTAATGAGTGCTTCGAATATTTTATTTATTCCAAATAATTTAACATGCGACTCCGTGCAGATAAAAGCTAAATTGATATTATTAATTTTAGCTCTATTATAGACTTGGAAATTTCCCAACACAAAGTAAACAGCTAAGAGTTTATGTTTCGATTTGGCTGAACCCAAAGGGTTACAAACCTCAAAAGCATCTAAATAAAATATAACTTCAATCCTATTTTGATGATAAAAAAAGCTGTTGTTGGTGTATAGTAAACCGTCGGTATAATCTCGAAGTTTAAGTTAGAATTTTCATTTTTTAAATTAAATTGAGATATAATCTCCGGATCCTGAAAAAGCGATTTTATGGTTTGTAGTATGGGCACATAATAAAAAAAAACATTTTTTGTGATAAGTATTAACTCCTAAGTTAATTTGGACCGGCCTGACATAAAATTCAGATGTTTTATCTGCAATTTTTAGATTGCGTTTATAGGCTGACAATGAACTATTTTTCATTAAATTTAAGTTAGGAAGAACCGCAAGCAAAATTTTGTTTTTTAAATTATTTTGTTTTTTGTAAATTTAAACAAAGGAAGACACAAAATGTTGCAGGTGCAGGTGCAACCGTTCACGTGCAAAATTGAGTTTTTCTATGTTTAAATGTATATGACTATATGCGTAATAGTATGTATGTATGCTTATTTGTATGTAATATTTAATTACTAATATTACTAAATTACAATCCAATTCATGTGATTTTAAAGAAGTATTGAAACTACATAGATGAAAAAGTTCTGGAATAATTAAAAAAGTCTGATACATGTTTTACAGCATATGATATTTACGAGAAAGTTAAATTTTACTGTAAAAAGATATCAATATTTAAATGTATTTAATGTAATTAAGTCACCATAATTGAAATATACTTGAAAATTGTTTTCAATTTGTATGTAGTAATACTGACATAAATTATTTTTACTAATAATTTCCATGCAAAAGTACGGGAATCGCGTACTTTTAAAGGAAAATTTGAAATTAGCAGTAAAATAAACGTAGTATTTGCATTGAAAATTAATTTTTTTTAAAATTAATACAGTGTAGAACCAGTGTTACAGTGTAGAACCAGTACTTTACTTAATTAAAACAATTTATTATTTCCTAACTCAACTTAAAGTACCCGATAGAAATGCTGCTAAATTCCTTATAATAATCTAATTTGAATCAGTTTTGATTGAATTTTGAATCACTTTTAGTTATAAAATGAAATATAATGTTTGAGTTTGAATTATGTTACGGTTGTTCAATTTTAGACGAGTAGTATTTCGATCTACATTATAATTCTACATTGTAATATACGAATGAGTGAAGCAGAAATGGATAATATAGATCCTTTCCAAAAGAGTCAGGTTCTACCGAGGTCTCCTACGAGAGCCTGTAGCACGTTCACCACGAAGATTAATAAAATAATACCTACAGAAAAAAATTACCTCCACCACCCCCAATAGTTATAGATGGAGTTAAAAACTATGATCTACTGTATGAGAAAATTGAAACAATAACTAAAACAGATAAGTTTAATACAAAATTGATGAGTGGAAACAACATCAAAATAAACTTAGCAGATGGTGAAACCTACAGAGAAATGACAAAAATATTAAGCGAAGAGGGACATTCCTGGCATACGTTTGAAAACAAACAAATCAGACCAATTAGGGTAATGGTTAAAAATCTGCACTCTACATGTAAGCCAGAAAAAATAATTGAGGACCTGACAGGATAAGGTTTTAATGCAAATGAAGCATCAATTAAGCTAAAACGAAGAAGTAAGGAGCCTCTGAACATGTATATGCTGACATTCAGCGCAGATGATGATATTGAAAAAATACATCAAATCAAGTACATCTTGGGATGCAAAATCAATATTGAGCCCCTAAGAAGATCTAGGCTTATACCACAATGTAAAAAATGTCAAGCATATGGATATACTCAAAAATACTGTAACAAAGAACCCAGGTATGTCAAATGTACAGGTAAACACCATACTAGAGATTGTGTCAAACCCACAGATGTACAGCCTAGATGCGTACATTGTGGAGAAAACCATCCAGCTAACTACAGAGGATGCAGTGTTGCTATTGAATTGCAAAACATCAAAAATAAAAACATACATGCTAAAAATACAAATGTAATAAAGAAGCAAACTGTTGGAATAAACAGGCCTGAATCATTTAAAGGAGAGATAAGGCGTAAAGTGTCGATAGCCTCTCAAGCAGAAATGGGCAAAAAAACTTACGCTCAAGTAATGATGAGTAACGAAAACAAACAAAAAACTCCTCAAACAGACGACATAAATCAAACGCTTAAGCTGATATTAAGCAAACTTAATACTTTTGATCAGCGATTACAGAAAATAGAATACAGTACCAAGGGAGCCATCCCTAAACAAAACCATGTCTAACGACTTAAGAATTTTATGCTGGAATGCCAATGGACTCCAGCAACACCAACAGGAATTGCAAATGGTTCTGGACGCAGAGAAAATCGATGTCTGTCTAATTCCTGAAACTCACTTCACTAGGCAATCAATTATCAAATTTAGAAATTATAAAACATATCACACTTCGAGGAATTAAAATATGAAACAGAACAAATACAAGCAACAGCTGTTAATATCAAGACCAAAAATAACTCTATTAGTGTTATTGGAATTTACTGCCCACCGAAATACTCTCTAAAAGAAAAAGATTATCTTGAATTTTTCAGTAAACTACGTAAAAGATTTGTAATTGGAGGAGATTTTAATGCAAAAAATATTCACTGGGGTTCTAGACTAACAACAACCAAAGGGAAAGAACTCCTCAATGCTATCAGAAAATTCGGTTGTGAAGCCTTATCCAATGGTAAACCGACCTACTGACCAACTGATCCAAATAAAATACCAGATCTGATTGATTTTTTTATAGTGAAAAATATATTTGTAAATTATATACATATAGATGAAAGCCTTGACTTAAGCTCTGATCACTCCCCAATACTTTTGACATTAAGTGAAAGGATCATTAAAAAAAAAAAGCTATCCTAGTTTAGTAAATAAACACACAAATTGGGAATACTTTAGACTGGCTTTAGAAAGAAAAATTAGCTTAATGGTTCCGCTAAGGAGTGAGGAGCAATTAGAAAAAGAAGTTCGCAAGTTCATATGTGACATACAGCAGTCAGCTTGGGAAACACTCCTGAAGTTAAAAAGAAAATTAAGGGAAACAACTACCCTAGAGAAATTAGAGAGCTTTTGGCAGAAAAAAGAAAGGCAAGGAGAATATGGCAACAAACTAGAGCCCCTCAAGATAAAACTAAGCTAAACAATCTGACTCAGCTACTTAAAAGGGAAATCAAAGATTTGTAAGACGAATCTATCAGTAACTACCTCAGAAAATTATGTAATGATACTAGTACTGATTATTCTCTCTGCAGAGCAACCAGAAGAATTAAAAGGCCAATAATGCAGATTCCTCCAATCAGAACAGAAGATAACAAATGGGCCAGAAATAACGAAGATAAAGTACGAAATTTTGCTGAATACCTGGAAAAAATATTTGAACCACATGATGACCAATCATTGGAAGCCGAAATAATAACTGGAAAGGTTGTACAGGACAGTGAAGAAATCCTACGAGCAACACCAAAAGAAGTCATGTATGAGATAAAAACAAATATGAATCCGAGAAAAGTGCCGGGTTATGACCTTATCACAGCAGAAATTTTAAAAGAACTACCAAGGAAAGCATTATTAAAGCTCACCAATATTATAAATGCCGCCTTTTGATTGAAATATGTACCCAGCCTCTGGAAAATTGCAGAAGTAATTATGATTCCTAAACCTGGGAAACCACCACACAAAATTGGATCATACAGGCCAATATCACTATTACCAGTTATGTCTAAACTCTTTGAGAAGTTATTAGTAAAAAGGCTAAATCCGATAATTGAGAGGAAAAACCATATTCCAAATCATCAGTTCGGTTTTCGCAACCAACACTCAACATTAATAAACTAATATTATTGAAAGAGCATTATAGAGGAGAAATAAGTCTGCTCAACGATATTCTTAGACGTTGCACAGGCCTTTGATAAAGTTTGGCACGAAGGACTTAACTATAAGTTAAGATTTGTACTACCAATGCAATTCACTACAATATTAGAATCATACTTGAAAGATAGATTCTTTAGAGTAAAATTAGACGATTCCTATTCTGAATTGAAAGAAATCAAGGCAGGAGTACCGCAGGGCAGTGTATTAGGTCCTGTCCTATACCTATTGTACACTAATGATTTCCCTGTGTTAGAAAACAACACTGTGGCGACATTTGCTGATGACACGGCAATCTTAGCTGTTGGAGATAGCAACGAAGAATCAACTCATAGTTTACAGTTAGCTATTACTCAAATACATAACTGGACCAAAAGATGGCGAATTAAACTTAACGAAACTAAATCAGTTCACATCAATTTTACAAACAAACGACTCGAACATATTCCGGTTACAATTAATCAAGAAATAATACCGTATGCCAACACGGCTAAGTATCTTGGCATGACACTAGATGCAAAACTACGATGGAAAGCACACGTCAAAAAGAAAAGTGAAGAACTGGGGCTTAAATATAGAAAGATGTATTGGCTGATAGGAAGTAGCTCCGCTCTATCAACATACAACAAACTTCTATTATATAAACAAATATTAAAACTGGTTTGGACTTATGGTATCCAACTTTGTGGTTATACCAAACAGAGCAACGTAGAAATCATCCAAAGATTTCAAAACAAAGTATTAAGGAACATCGTTGATGCACCATGGTATGTTAGAAACAGAGACCTCCCGCATAGGGACATTAAAGTGGACACTGTTTCAAAGGAAATCCAAAAAAATGCAGTGAGACATAGCCAAAGGTTCGAACAACATGTTAACACTGAGGCAACTAAGCTGTTAAACAACACAGATATTGTACGCAGGCTCAAACGAACTAAACCTTTTGAGCTGGTGCAATTGCTAGTAAACAGCGTAATGCTGTCCTAAAATCCACAATAACGATGTGGTTTAATTCAATTTATCAGACACTATGGAACACCAGTGGGAAGAAGCCATAGATTAATACAACATTGTAAATTAAGTTAGAATAAAATTGCTCATTAGTCCAGGTGACTAGATTGTAATAATTGTTTATTTAAAATATTTAAATAAAATTGAAAAAAAAAAAAAAAAAAAAAAAACATTATAATTCCAAATTGATTCCAGTTTGAATATACTTGCAACAGGTTTCAATTTCAACTTTGCTATACAGTGATGTGGTTTTTGATTTAACCAATCTCCATTAGTCTATCTTTATAAAGTATACTTGAATATAATTTGCATGCAATATATAGCCAAACTCCGCATTTTGTGTTTGAATAAAGTTTGATTGTATTTACATTGCTTTCAGTTTGTTTCAAAGTCTATTTCATTCCACTTATTTTTACTAAATACAGGTTTGGTAACAAAGTTTACTCAAGTTTGAAAGTAATTTGAAAATTTAAATTCAAACTCAATTCGCCAATTTAGTTAAACTCTTTCTTCAAAATGTTGGGTAAAAGGCTACCTCCATCTCAGTCAAGCTGACGACACATCTATTCAACTAACCTCGCTTACTATCAGACTGACATCGCTTATTTAAGATACGAAATAATAGCTAGATGTCTTAACATCGAAAAGTGATTTTGAAACTTGAATCAAGTTTAGTTATAAATTGAATCAGTACCAATTTAGGATTTTTCGCTTTTATACGGCATTTTGATTCCCATTATTATTCAAAGTTGATTCCAGCTTGAAAATATTTGCAACATTTGTTTTTGATTTAGCCAATCTAGACCATTAGTCTATCTGTACTTGAATACAATTTGATACAATTATTTAATCAAAATCTGCATTTTCTGTTTGAATTAAATTTGATTATAATAAGATTAGAAAATTGTATTTAGATGGTTTCAAAGTCCAATTATATTCCACTGATTTTTATTGAAAACAGTTTTTGTAATAAACTTTACTCAAGTTTGAAAGAAATTTGAAATTTAAATTTCAAACTCAATTCGACTATTTGGCTAAACTCTCTCGGAAAAAGGTTGGGTAAATATGGCTACCACAACCTTTGTCAAGTTGAAGAGATATCTACTCAACTAACCTCGCTTCATACCATATACTACTTTGCATCTGATAACGTTTTTAATGCATTGTGACATTATTTTCGCTCAATATATTGCTATGTGTAATTCTCAGTGAATCCGCAGTTAGCATGCTGCTTAATCCCCAGAGAGTAGCATGACCAGCGATTTGAAGACCCGTAACTTGGCAATACCGCATCATACTTTTTGCCGAGTAAGCTCGTTGCTCGAAGTGCACCGCGAGGTTATTCCCATACTGATTAAAAGACGCTGCTGGCAACTTTTGTGAATCGATTGGACGTACTGTTTGTGTAAAATGAAATGTAGGACTGTGCGTCAAATGTTTTCAATCATATACCTCACCAAACAAAATTACAGTTTTCTGAAATTAATAAATTAATAAAAAAAAATGTATCTGGGTATAAAATAACAGTTGGTGTCGATGCCCCAAATGGTGTGGTTCAAACAATTCGGGTTAAAGTGGTTTTATTAAATTTTAGTAAAATATCGAGTATCTAGACTATAGACAAAAAATTAGTTAAAATAATTTTTGTAGGATGGCCGATGAAAAATGTCTGCTGCATAGATTTGTCGGTCGACAATTGTGGTCTCAGACAAAATTACACTATTAACTGAGCTTTCCCGAACAGGTATCCAAACATTTGAATATGTGATGAAAGTTTATAAATTAACCTCCCATAACAACAAGTGTGGTTAAAAGCTTAGAATGTACAGTCAAATTTAATAATTAAATTGTTAGCTGAAAGCTCTGAAATAGTCAAATTCCAAACGAGGTATATGAAAATGTTTGTTTACCGTCTTATATACTATCTAACATTAAAACTTTAAAAATAAACTTATTAGGCCATAACGATCATATCTAGTAAACCGAACTAGACGTTTAATTTGAAGAAAAAAAACTGTGGTAAAAAAATTTCTAAAAATTATGTCCAACACGTACATGTGTACATATACATATATTCAGTAAACCTAGCATCTGCGGTATTTTGTTTTATGTAAGAATAAAATATATTTAAATTATTTGTGGATAAAGCGTTCAAGTTGTTTTAACGAACAGTAAACATTATAATAAATTGCATATGTACGTACGTACTCGTATATACAAAATTCAATGTTGCATATAAACATAAAAACATCAATTGGATAAATATGTGGTTTGCTCTAGTATATACAGCGATAAAGCAAGAATGTATTTAAATTAGATTTAACTATAACATATACTTGTGCTTTTCATACTACTACCAAATACCTACTACTTGAGAGCTTTTTTTTTTATTTGTGTGACGAATGTGTAATAAAACATGATTCAATAGAAGTTTTCAAAAAAAAATTATTTTATTTCAATTTTTATGGTTTTCAATTTATACATTTTATGTACATATAACATGTGATGGATTTCATAAAATTTCCGATATATGTTTGTTACATATATGTGAATTGGTTTTGTTGTTGCAACATCGGTTTCAGTTGGAATAGATTTATACGTTTTATTGTAAAAATTAACTTTATTAGAATATTCATGAACGAATAAAATTAATTTTTATTATGAGTGTATGTACGTATGTATAGAAAAATTGGAAATGAACTACTATTTGTATGTATATGTATGCACGAGTACGTTGAATATTAGCTTAACTGGAGCAAAAGCTTTTATTTGTTGACCGTATATACATGTTGTTTATTATGGTGTTTTATATATATACAGGAGATTAATGTCTTTCGAATCGTTGAAGGGTTTGGAAGTGGAATTGGTGAATATGCGATAAAATATCAATAAGCAAAAAGTGCAGTGATTGTATTTTTTTTAAATTATTTTATATAAGTACATATTGAACATAGTGAAAAAATTAAAAGTGCAGTGTTAGCTCTTTTTTTTTCTTTATTTATTTTATATACACTCCCGGCCAAAATTATTGGGTCGATGAGTTTTTTCAATTTAAATTAAGGTGGTACACCAATATCAACATTGGTAAATCCACGCTAACCAGGGATCATACGAAGACAACCGAAAAGGGAAATTATGGCGGAAGGTTCTAACTATAAATTACCCCAGGTGGGTACCGATTTACTTCGAGAATCCCACTCCTCTGTTCAGAAGGGCTGTCCCACGGATTCTGGGGGGGACAACCAACCGCAAAGAAGTGGAAGGACGCTGTTGGCGAGTGACCAGGCCAAGGCACCCGGAACTACTACTGGAAACAAAGATGGAAGCTATAACATCAGCGGTTTGAGCTCGCTAATGAGGGCTAATCCGACAACTAAAAATCAAATAAAGGATTCGGCGTCGAGGGTAAGAATGGCTGCATATAAGTTAGTCAATTTTAAGCAGACGCTACAGACTTGGAATAGCTAGCCGTCCGTAACCGAGAAGAAGCGCAGAACTGATAATGATGACCAACGAGTGTTACAGCAGAGCATAGCGACTGAACCCGATGCGCAAGCAAACTGCGGCGAAGGAAAGGTCCACGCAAACAAGGGATACACATGAGATTGAAAAGAGAACCGAGGAGCTCTGCAACATGATTAACTCAAATATGACAACACAGAATATCAGTGCGATTGTCTCAAAGGAGTGGCCACATAAAGTGTTTCGGGTAACACAAATTAGCCGCGACACTTTTATGGACTGCGAAACGTTAACAAGAGCAATTTTTATTGACGGAAATAAACCAATCACTCAAGAATTGCATAATTTGGGAAAACTTGTACCAGGCTTCCAGCGGCTATTATAGATACCCAGTACTTCAAGGCTGGTGACGTCGCTGTTATACGTAGCTCAGACAGGATCTGAGGACGAACTGAAAGGCCAGATACGCCCAGCTAATGATGGACGTACTCTGCTAGTTGGTCATGTGGATCAACAGGTAGACGATCAGCAACTTGAGGCGCAATTCATCGAGGTTGCGAGAGGAATGAAGACCGCTTCCCAGGAATGCCTAGAGTTGAGCATCACTTCAACAGTCAGAGACAGGCTAAAGCTGCGTAAGATAATGGAATGCTGTTATAGCGACAGTGGAGTGAACATCAAAATCTGCGTGGGAGCAGAAAGAGGAAAACGCACAACCTGAACCAGAGCAAGGTTTCACAGAGGTCCAAAGACGTAAAGGGAAGCCAAGAAATAGAAAAGAGGCAGTTATAGTTAAAGCGAAGGGAAAAACGTACGCTGAGCTACTTAAAGCAGTGAAAGATGGTATCGATGTCAATGACCTAGGGGTGGAGATAACCGCCATAAAAAAGACAAAGACAGATAATCTTATGATCCACCTGAAGGGTGGTAAGAATAAAGCTGAATGCTTAAGGGAGTCAATTAGTGGAAAAGTACCGGGTGCTACGGCGATACACCAAAAAGGCATGGCAGTGATACACATACGAGACCTGGAGGCAGGAACTGTCGCAGACGATAGAAGGATGTCTAAGTGGCACTGGAAGGGGGTCATACTGAAGAGATAATCGTGACTTCATTGAGGCCTACCCACTCCAATACGATGAACGCCACGGTAAAGTTGCCGATACCGTGGGCTAAGCAGCTGGTGGAGCGTAAGCGCATCCGAAAAGGATGGATCTCTTGCCGGATACAACTGCGAATCGATGACCATCGCTGCTATAGGTGCTGGGGAAGAGGGCATACAGCAAGGAGTTGCGATGGACCTGACCGTAGAAACCTCTGCTTTAACTGTGGCGAGGACGGTCATAAGAGAAGATTGCCGCCAAACACAACGTAAGCCGGTTATGGAGAACATGGAGGCAGAGAACTCGCCTGTATATACAATAAAACAAACAGGAGACCAAGCCACAGTATGCGAGTGATGCAAATTAACACGCATCGCAGTAGGCCGGCCCAGGACCTCCTTATCGCTACTGCCCGTAAAATGCAGGTCGACGTGGCCCTGGTGAGCGAGCCAAACCGGCGAACACTTCTGGGAGGAAACTGGTTGGCCGACTTAGATCAAGATGCCGCGCTAATCGTGCTTTCAAATGACGTTGCACTTACTAAAACCGGTAAAGGAAAGGGAGTGGTCTGGGTAGAACTAGAGGACAATATCATTATGAGACGAACTCAGTCTAATAGTCAGGAACCAGACCAAGGATTTGATTATTGCGGGCGACTTTAACTCAAAATCCACGGAATGGGGTGGAGATGTACTAGACAATCGAGGGAAACTTTTGGGGGACTGGGCTGCATCCTGTAACCTCAGCAGTGTCAACACAGGACAATCACCCACCTTCGAAAGAGGAAATTATGGTTCCTACCTAGATGTAACTTTCGTCTCTGAAAATAACCTAAACCGAATCCGGAATTGGAAAGTCCTAGACGAGGAAAGTCTCAGCGATCACCGATATATTATATTTGGAATAAACACAGCTGTACCAGCTAGACTACAGGGGAATAGTGTCTCCATCAACCGAGGCTGGCAGGTCGGAGCAAGGAGTCAAACGCGCCTTCGGAGCGCGATTCAACATCATTTTGACACCTCTAGCATAACATCACCAGCACAGTTAGTGGCAACTACCAGAAGAGTATGTGAAGATGCGTTAGAGTCTAGGGATCGAAATGGACTCCAGAAATCGCTGAACTTCTCAGACGCTGCAATCATGCCAGGCGAAGGCTTACAAGGGAGAACAGGCGCACTAGCGGACAAGCAGACATATCCTTTCAACAAAACCTGAAGTGCGCTCGTGCCTACATGAGGAAGGCGATAGCGGAATCGAAGAGGAAATGCTGGAAGTCCCTCTGTAACACAATCGAAGAGGATCCTTTGGGAGATGCATATAAGATTGTAATGAAGAAGTTTGGGCAAAAAACCCCTGCACTTTCCCCAGATATTACTAACACCGTAGTGGCTGTTCTCTTCCCGATGCATGACCT
Organism: Tipula unca; assembly: GCA_951394425.1. Classification (NCBI taxonomy): domain Eukaryota; kingdom Metazoa; phylum Arthropoda; class Insecta; order Diptera; family Tipulidae; genus Tipula; species Tipula unca. Next base: position 174,100,700 of record OX596381.1, on the reverse strand, counting down.
AGTGCAACATGGAAATATAAGTCCGCTAGAGATCCCACCTTTTACATCTGAGGAACTCTCTATGGCATGGCGGAAACTCAAAACGAAAAAAAGTGCCGAATCAGAGGCCGTTAGAATCGCTTCAGAAATCCACCCAAAAAAGGTGTTACACTTGATGAACTTAGCCCTAGAAAACGGGAAGTTTCCTTGTATCTGGAAAATAGCGCACCTGGTTCTGCTAAAAAAAGACGGAAAACCGGATGGTGTACCTACATCGTACAGACCACTTTGTCTGCTAGATACTTTCGGAAAACTCTTCGAACATTTGTTGTTACACAGACTGGCCAACGAAGATGATAGAGCCGGCGGACTTGCTAATAATCAATTCGGATTTCGAGCAGGGCGCTCCACAACAGACGCTATAGCGGCAGTTATGAAGCTTGTAGATGCAGCCTCTGAGGGTACACAATATACGCGACGCATCCCAGTAGTAATTACACTAGATATATGAAATGCATTTAACAGCGCATCCTGGGAGTTAATTCTAAAAGAACTAAATAACTTCAAAGTTAGCCCATATCTGACGAAGGTCAAAGCTACCTGAGTGAGCGACGAATTCCTAGGGCCTATGCTTTGGAACATCTTGTACGATGGCATCCTTCGAATTCAGCTACCCGAAGATGCCAATTTAGTGGGGTACGCGGATGATTTACCACTTGTTGTCTCTGCCAGACACGAGCAACAACTAGTTGAACGAGTGGAAGCGGGAGTAGAGGTGATTTCCAGATGGCTTCGTATTCATCGGATGCAATTGGCTCGAGAAAAGACTGAAGCGGTTGTAATGGCAGGCCGAAGAGTGCTCCAATCGATCTCCTTTAAAGTGGAAGGAGTTAAAGTAACACCGACAACCCACATCAAGTACCTGGGTGTATGGCTAGACTACCGTCACGGCTTTCAAGAGCATGTAAGGCAAATTGCGACAAAGGCGACCCGGACAACAAAAGGGCTCATCGGATTGATGACAAATGTTGGTGGACCAAGCGCCGGAAAAAGTAAACTGCTCTCATCGGTTGTTTTATCCGCAATACTTTACGGAGCACCCATCTGGATACGAGCTTTAGATATTGCAAGGGCGTCCGAGCAGTTCGAACGTGTACAACGTACTCTGGCACTGCGTATATGTAGTGCTTACAGAACGGTAGGAAAGGAAGCAGCTTTCGTGATAGCAAACATGCCACCAGCCACTTTAATGGCGAAATGTAGACTAGCGGTTCTTCAGGGAACACCAAGCGTTGAGGCCAAAGAGGAATTAATGCAAAAATGGCAGTCACGTTGGGAGAGTGCCGACACTGGATCATGGACCAGAGAGCTCATTCCGAGTCTAAGGGAATGGGTGAATCGTAAGCATGGGGAGACGAACTTTCATCTGATATAGTTCCTGACAGGTCACGGCTGCTTCAAAAGCTATCTGTACCGAATGCATATTAAGGATACTCCTAACTGCGCATACTGTGAAGAGGACGACACACCAGAGCATACGATACTGTACTGTGCAAGATGGGAAGAAACGAGGAAGAAGTGTACCGATACTGTAGGAGAGATGACACCACGGAATATTATCTCGAAGATGGTAGAGGAGGAGAATAGTTGGTATGCTATAAGCACAACGACTTGATAAAACAAGGAGACAATAGACATCCAGCGGTCGAAGTAATGCAAACTTTGTGGTACCGAGCGCTGCGAGGAGCTGAGGTAGGGGTTTTTTAAGTCTGTAAGAGTCCGGCACAACGTCCATGAGGATTTTCCCCGAAAAAAAAAGGAGATTAATGTGATTATCTTTTATTTATTTAGATGCTTTTTTAAGCTTTTTTAAAGCTTCAAAATAGCTATTTTTTTGGTATAAGCACTAAATACAAAGAGTACAAAGTCTATATATATATATCTATATAAAATTGCTAATCTGCAAAGAAAAATATTTGTTATGTTCACATATGTATTATGTATGGTGTACGGACTTATGATTCTAGCGTATATAATTCGAGCTTTTTTTTTATTTTCGTCCAATCACATCGCATCATTATTTATTTAACACATTTATAAAACAAAACGAAAAAATGTTAGTTTCCAAATCGAATAATGAATTCAAAAGCAATCGTATATATGTATACGTATATACTTATATATTCGTATATGTGCTGAACTTTGGCAGATAGATAAGAAAAATTAAACAAAACTTTGTCAAAAGTCAAAACATTATTAAACTTTTATTTAATCAAAAATAAAATTTAAATAGAGAATAAAAGTTAAATGAAAATGAATTCTCCTCCCCCCGGCCCCTTTCCACCACCACCACCACCACCACCAAAAAAAAAAAAAAAAACGAGCTAAAATAAATGTGGAAAATACTGTGTAGATATAAGGAAATAAGACAAAAAAAATAAAAATAAAATTGAAAATTTGAATATAAATTGTATGTGAATTTATTTAACCTGAAATTAAATTAAATTTTTGTTTTGTTTTTTTTGTTGTGTGCGCGCTTGTTTTTGCCATTCAAAATAATAAATTTCGAAGTTGCTAACTTTTGCAATTTACAATTTATATATTCGAATGTATTATAGATATTTAGTTTTAGTATATATACAAAACATCTAACTCTAAATTAGTTTGTTAAACACAAATTGTATATGTAGGTGCTAAATTGGTACGAGAAAACACTGTTTGTTTGTTGGCACGATGATATTGAGTTTTATGTGATTCGCATTCCAAACCGTGGCAATAATTTAGTTACAATAAAAATTAAAATTATAATTGGGCGGATTACTCCAGCACTCAAAAAACGCCACTAACGGGCCCACATACACCAACCCGCGATTTTTGGTCACCACCAAGACTAAACTGAATTTAAAGACTTGACATTTATTTTTGTGACACACATTCCAGAGAGCTTTTGAGAATTTTATTTCGAAAACATTTAAATCAGCACTTTCGTGTGCTGTCAGGGATTGGCATTTACCAGTCACCTATTATTTTTTACGTCATCGTGCCGACAACTGGTAGACAATATAGACAAGGTCGATAATGTAGACAACTCATAGAGTTTTTTGTAAATTTTGTTCTAAACTAGGGTGAGCAAATTTATTTAAGATCAATGCAATACGGATGGTGATAAGTTTATAGAATTTCCTTCAATGGAATTAAATAATTTAAAACTAATTGTGCACAAATACATTAAAACACCTTTGGCGTCAGGTTTATTAATTACAAGATCATTTAATTTTCCCAAAACAACGATGTATACTGTTATAAAATGGTATAAATAAGATCTCTGCTTAGAAGCAGTAGCTCACAAAAAAGAGAAACGTGGCACAACTATACGATAAAAAGCTTTACAAACAAGTTAAAACTTTTATTGAAAATAATCCGAGATTTTTGATGTTCAATAATCTGAAGATGATTTCAAAAATATGAACGAAATAATATCAGCATTGCCCATAAAAGCGCTATATTAAGCTGAATTTTCACAATTAACGGTCTTAAAGTTCTCGAATTGTCCACTCATATACTGCGCCTATAACAAAAGAGAGAGATATTGTTTTGCGTGAAAGGGTGCCATGTTATTCATATTATAAAAATATCTCCATTATTATGAGCTTATATTGAAATTTATATTAAGTAATTCGAATATATTGAAAATTATTGTTATTCTATAGACAGACTTGATGATGAAATGAAACATCGTTTTAAATTAGCTATCTAAGAAAAAACTGACGCTAGAGGAGCTCAAATTTCAAAATCCTAAGATGTCTTTGTTTGAGGTAGAAACACAGACCAGCAGATTTCTTGACCTACCATAAAATTATCTTCTCATCGTAAAATCATTGAGCGTGAAATCCGAATAATCTTTTTCAGTCTGGATAAATATGCTGCAAAATTCGCTGTCACCTTAATGTTACGAAAAAATTTAGCGGATGTTCCATGGTTTTTGGTGAATAACAAAATGTACGTAAAATTAGATTTAAAACAGTAAGCAGGTCTAAAATTGTATCTTATCAAAAATCATTTCAAGTTAAAAAATTTGCAAAAGAATAGTTAGGGGTTGGCAAGAAATTTTTTATATACTAAACCGGCACAGAATTCCTATAGTGAATTAGCTAGGTCGCACTACTCTAAATTGGTACTAAACTAATCAATTCAATGCTGTCTTAAAGGGGCTGAGCCCACCGGTTTTCGAGTTACCAAAAATATACGGCAATAGTGAAAAGAATGTTGAAGAAGTATGGCGAAACAATAGTGCTGTCAAAGTAACACCGGAAGTTGTGAAGAATGTCATGGGAAGCAACGCAAGTAAGTAAAGTTATAGTATGTCATGTGATTCTCGATTTAATTTGAATAGTTACTTCCTATACGACTAAACTGAATCGCCATTATACAAAATACAACTGCAAACTCGGTTCCAAATCGCTAAAATATTGTAAGTTGTTGACAATACTTTAATTGTCGACATTAACAAAACAAATTGCCATGTAATTTACGTAATGTTTTACTCGTAGACAACCGGATAGATTACATGGCCCAATCTACCTCGCCCATCCCTAGTTGTGTATAGTAATACATTTTTCCAACAAGTAATTTTCCATTCGATTTATAGGCAACACATATTTATGCGTAACACATCTCATAACCGTGATTTTTGATCATCACCGAGTATCGAACCTTCGACCCTCGAATAATATAGCAAGCACTCTCACTTACTGTGCTATCTAGGGCTGCATGAGCAGGAATGGGGGAGGTAGATTACGCCATGTAATCTACGCAGTTATCGACACGTAAATTATAACGTAGATTATTTTGCAGTGATTTTTGTCAACTTCGACACTTAATATAATGTCAACAACCTATACGTTATTTTAGCGATTTGAAATCGAATGCGCCAATTCGCGGGATTATTTTGTAAAAGCATTCATTTAGAGATGATTTTTTCATTTGTTTCTTTTTGACAAATGACGCATGAATAGTTTCAAACTGTCATCGTGAAAACTGTTTTATTTATTCATTATTGTTTGCCATTTCATCATGGAAAGTGTCTACAAATTGCTCAGCTTTATTGCAAAAATCAGCGTTCTGTGACGAATGTGTTTCGTGCGCTTATCCCAAGTAACGGTTGATATAATCGGCCTGTCGAGACCACTATTTGGAATACCATCGAAAAGTTTGAATCCCAGTTTACAGTATTGGATGATACGCGACTAAATAGACGGTTTGGTGTGGTTTATGCGCCTATGAAATCATTCGTTCATATATCTTCAAAAAAGAAGACGGCCGGGACGTACCTAATAATGCTCGTTATTGCGCCATGATAACGGATTATTTGCTGCCTAAAATTAAAGCCCGACCTCGACGACATTTGGTTCAAAGAAGTCGGTGCTATTTGCCATATAGCGCGCGAAGCAATGTACTAATTGAAAATCATGTTGGCAAGCAATTAATTTCACGGTTCTGATCGTTGAATTGGCTATTTAGATCGTGTGATATCTCTAGACTATTTTCGTTGGGTAAGTATTTTAAAGTTACTCGTGTCATTTGTCAAATACCATTCGATATTCACGAACGCGTCACCAAAAATTGGACTTTGATAAATGAACATCGCAGATGCGGCCATCATTTGAAAGAAGTTTTTTAAATAATAAATGGCAAGAAATGTTCTTTCGAATGATAATAAAGTTATCCTACAATTAAATTAAATATTTTGAGTTTTTTTAATTTTTTCACAAACCACCTCTATAGATTTTGTTATTACATGTTGTTTGATGCTCCCTATTTCTGGCATAACTGCCGGTGTGTCTTTTGCACTTCAGCACTCTTTCGGCTATATCCCAAAATTTTTCGATACATCGAAAACCTGTGGGCTCTTTGAGAAAACATTGATTTAATTAATCTCGTGCAAATTTATTGCTTCTGTTGAAATTAGAGTCGTGTGAACGAGCTATATGGCCAAAACTTTACTGTTGAATCGTGTTGAAGAATTAGCGGCAAAATACGTCGTTATGAAAAATGTGACTCCACAACTGCAAATTGTGGCCAAATCATAGATTTTTTTAAATGTATCTAACTTGAAGTGTTTCAAAACCAATTTCATGTACGTTTTGTCATCCATCAAAACACATCCACTCAATTTTGTGAAAATGTGGTAGCACTTATAGGCTTCCTGAACTCGAATTCATTTTACCATGGAGTGGGGTGTGTTAAATTTGATGGCACGGTTATATAGTAAAATTTCCCCTGATTAATTTTAATGAATGTTATAAAGATTTTTATCAGTTGCACATGTGAAAATTTCCATCGGTGTTCAGCAACAATTTTTAATAAGCCAATGGTCGAGTAAGCAGAGTCAATGCTCTTGAAATCGTCAGCGCCAACACTTTTTTAATTTAATTTCTGCTGTAAAATTGGTTCAACATAGCTTCTGTTGAAATCTACATTCAATTTCTGCAAGTATAAGAGCCATCTCTGTTAGACTGTAATGGAAATATACGGTAATGTTCAAATAAGCATAGTACATTCCTGTTGCTAAAATTTTCAATTTTCTCTATTGAATTGGCAAACATAAAAGATTTGCATAGCACCAAATTGATATACGCCGGTGGTCCAGAAAGCAGAGACGTAGCATATGGAATTGTGAACTTGAGTTCAAGCCTCGGTTTGGCATTAAATAATTTTTAATTTAATTTAATTAATATTGCCAAATATAAAGGATGAGTATAGCGGCAAATCCAAATATGGAAATGGTAAGGTGTTAAAGTAAGCGGGGAGTCATAGGATTTGGAATCGTGGATATAATAGTGCAGTGTTCAAACCTCGATTAAGGGTAATAAATTTAGCGGGCATCCACACATTTCTCATTAAATTAAAAAAAAATTGCTTATTGATTTAAAAATATTGTTGGTTAATCACACAGCTTCTTTTACCATCGAGCCGCCGCCATACATATAAATAGTGATATTGCAAGCGTTTATATAGCTGCCATTCGACTAAAAAAATTGAAAATTTTAGCAACGGCAATGAGCTCTGCTCATTTGATCATCGCCGTACAATTTCATTACTGATCTATTACCCCCCATATACCCATCTTTTATACTTGCCACTTTTACATGGAGAAAAAAAAAGTTGGATTTATCTATCAGTAATTAAATTGCACGGCAGTGGTAAGCAAAGTATTGGACGGTTGATTAGTGGACGTGACTTCAAGCGGCATTCGGACTAAAGTTTTTTTAATTTAATTTCATTTTACAAATTAGTTCAATACAGCTTCTATTCAGATTTTTCCAATTAATTGCCAAGTATAAAAGAGGGATGTAGAATCAATGAAAATGTACGGCGATGGTCAAATAAGCAAAGTCCAGAAATTTTGGTTATAACAAAATCGATAACGTTATTGGCAATCAGTAATTCTTTTCATTTAGTTGTAGTTAATCTATAACCCCAGTGAGTATTTTTCGCATTGAAGTCACCACATATTATATGAACCTTTTTCCCAGACGCTTAAAGAACTCTGAGTATTGTTTGTTTTTAATAAAATGGCTTGGTGCGGACACTACAATCCTGACACAATAATAGGAAAGTTGTTGGATTTTATATACATGAACAAGTGTTGGTTATCTGAACGATTTGGCTTTTTAATAACTCGGTAGCACTCATAGCCTTCCTGTGTGGGGTGTGTTAAATTTTATGGCACGGTCATAGTTAAAATACCCCGGATTATTTTTAATGAAAGTTATAACCTTTTTGTCTGATTTTTTGTGAACCATTTATTCCGATTTTTTTGCGAGCTGTTCTATACCGTTCCACCGTTATATAGAAGGTCCCAATCTATATAATGCTATATATCAGTGATTTGGGTCAATTTAATAATTTTGTAATGGATACACATGACGCTGAAATAGATTCATGGTATTTGAGCACCATTAGTTTTAAATTCCGCTCTTTTTGAAAATAGATTTAAATGCATTGACGGACATTCTATAAAACTATCACCAATAACGCATTGTTCCTAAAGAAATTCGGTCATCCTTTAGTTTAGAACTAATTGACAAAACCATTCTAGGAATGGTCTACATTATCGACGTTGTCAATCCGTTGTTGACGTTATCTATACGGGTTGTCGAGACGTCAATGTAGAAAATAATAGATGACGCGTTTTTTTAGTGTTGCGGTTCGTTTCCGATCTGCTTGTTGGCCGTAAAATAAACTTAGCCTTCTCAACTTTGACAGTGGGTTGGTTTTACTTATATCGCCTTGTTTTAGAAGCGACTTTTAGAGTTGAGCACAGCCGAAATACTTTGATAGTCAAACCGCACACAGAACTAGCTATTATAAATTTTACCGCGTTTTTTCTGAAACTAATTAAAACACGACTACGTTATCCACAATTTCATATGGTCGTTACTAAACACTTCTGTCAATATTAAAAAGAGCGTAAGGTCTATTTACACAATTTAATGTGAGAATTTTAAACATTCGTTGTTCTATTTACTATCTATTTTATGTCCAACGTTCATGTGCAATATTTATTCTTTGTATTTGAGACGCAAAGTTCTATGTGTATGTTAAAACCGTCTTAACCAAATCAATATATCGTATTACAAATATTTCAAGATCTATACTGACCTGCTGAGCACACGAATTATTTTTGTTAAATTAAAGCATTAAAAAAAATGGTTTATTATCAGAGCACATAGCTTTTTTACACCATACGTGTGAGAAATGTTAATCTGAACCAAATTAAATATTTTTTTTAATTTATAATTTTTAAATATTTAAGCAAATATGCAGTAAATAAATTTTTTTTTATTTATAATTTTAATTAACATTTTGTTGATGTTTATTATTATTTTTATCACTACTAGGTAGTATTTTATATTTTGGTTATTTAAAATACATAAATATGTTAATTAACGAGTACATATACACATTTACATATAGAGATATAGATTTACTTACTTTCAGTATACACAACTAGATACTATATAGATGATGTTGATGCGATGATGTTGGTGGTAACAAATGCTCGTTAATTTAAATCATTAAATCAACAATCGTAAACTAACATATTTGTATGAATGTATATTGCTGATATAATGTTTGTAGTACAAAAAAAAATATTTATTTATTTTATTATTATTTTTAGTTTTAAGTACACAATTTTAAAATATTACACTAAGTCCTCGACTTACGCGATTAATTCGTGCCAAAGGTTTTCGCGTAAGTCGAACAAACCTTAAATTCGTGAAATTTTTGTTAGCTTTAAAGGATAGGTGAAAATAGAATGGACCTACATACACAAATATTTAATAAAACATTATTATTTATATTTAATCACGTAAGTCGAGGACTTACTGTATACATATAAAATGTGTATAGTTACGAGAATTTTTTAGTCGGGTGTATAATTTTTACTATGCGGTTATGAGTTTTTTTTGTTATTAAATGTAAATACAAATTAATTCGCAAGATTGCCCAGCACACAATATAATTTCAATTGTTGACTTTGAAGAGGTTAAATAATACATGCATATATGCATATACATATATGGCACATCCTAAATATTAAATAGCATATATTTTATGTCAGTGCGGTAACAATAATAATATTTCATTATTTAATACCACACTTATCAAATTACATTTCAATTATGATAATTTCGGATTATATTTTATAAATTTTTGGTCAAAAAAATGTTGTTACCTTATCATTTTAATTAAAATTGTATTATTTGCCAGATTAAATATTTTTTAAGTAGGGAATTAATGATACTATAATTTTTGGTAAAATACTTTACGAGTCTAGTATGTATAATAATCACTGAGCCAAATAATTATATACATAAGTACCTGGATAATAAAGTACTCTTTTCATCGTTAATTATAATTAGAGGTGTTATAGAAAATATGAATGTGTACTTGAATGTTATTGTGAACAATAATTTTGATTTTGTTTTGGAGATTAAGATTGTTGTTTTAATATTCGATTATAAAATCTCGTCAAAATAAATTAAAATAGTTTTTAAACGCTTGGCCTCTGTGGTCGGGGGGCACTCACATGTCTAGTCAATCAAAATTGCACGAACATCTTTCACAAGAATATCACCACAGTATATCCTTGGCTTGTCGTAGGAGGCGACTAAACGGTTGGATCGCTGGGCTGACGATCCGCATCCGTAAAAATCAACTGTATACCCCGCTGAAGTATCCGGACACGAGATTGAGGATCGGCACGTGAAACGTGCAGTCACTGTGAAAATCACTTAGAAAAACTTAGTTCCAGCCGAACTCGTTGTTTTTTTTTCAAGAAACTCGCTGGCCTAAAAGTGGAGACCATGGGTCCCAGGGCTATGCGTTGCTCTATAGTGGAGACGACCTTGGACATCTTGGAGCTAGATTTCTTCTTGGGCCGCTGATAAAGAAATTCAATAACCGATTGTGTAAGCTTCGCTTGTGCATGCGAGGTTAGCCAATCTGTCGATAACTTGTGTACACGCGCCCACAAAAGTCAGCCAGCCCCAACATAAAGACTCATTTTACAATAACTTGGACGATCTGATGGGATCTTTACCCGAACCCTATGTTAGAATGGTAATTATGGACTTTAATGCTAGAGCTGGCAGAAATCAGGCCGACATGTGTGAAAACATAAGTCCGTACTCTCGTCACGAAACTGCGACCGATAATGGTGAGAGAATGATGTATTTTGCAATTGCCCATGATCTAAGAGTAGCAAGCACGTTATTCGCTCTGCACAAACAGATACATCTAGAGACATGGACACATCCTCGCGGAACTTCTCGCAGCCAAATTGACCATGTGCTAGTTTCTGAAGGGCGAGCTCGGGTTGTGCAGGATGTGAGAACTTATCGGTCAGCAACCAAATACGTAGGCAGCAATCATCATTTGGTTGCTGCAAAGCTTCGATGGAAGTTTTCGTGTCGACTGTGAAGGTTTGATAAATGAAGATCGAAAGAAACGATATCTGGTCAGCGACAACATTTAGGAAGCTAACTGTCAGTCTGACTGTGTGAACTCAGTTTGGGAGGTATTGAAAAGGTATAATCAAACTCAGACCCAAGAATTATTTGTTTGATGATTTCATTTCATTTATTTTTTATTTTGTCGCTTTGATCGAAGAAGCTGTTCCCAGGAGGTCGTGCCTTTAACAACTCCAACGCGGACTTACAAATTTTTTAGTATAAAACTACTATATCGGTATGCTTAGCCAAGTTGCCCTGTTACCGCCCCTGCCACCGAGGAGGCGCATACTCGTCTACTTATAACTAGCATTTAAAATTAATTTACTTGAGATAAAAATCTGGTGTACTATTCTCTGTCTATCTACCGCTCAATACGGTATCACAGAACTTTTTGAAAGAGTTGAGGTTGATTGGCAGCATTAGAGTTAGTTTACTTGCTGGACACTCAACTCTTGTGTCGTTTATTAGTTGTTCTCTAGCTTCTTGAGCTAGATCACAGTCATAGGGGATGTGTTCTATATTGTAGCCTCGCCCTGTCCACATTCACAGGTGCTTGAGTCCGCTAGATTCAGTCGATGCATATAGGAGGCCATTTTACCATGTCCTGTTAACATTTGGGTGAACCATACGCTTAGAGGAATCTTTGTCTCTAATCTCGCCACAATATTTGGCAGATAACTATATGTTATTCTGCTATCCACTGAGTGCGACCATCTGTCCTGCCATATTGCTATTGACGCTTTTCTCGTTTTCCTCTTGAGCAAGCCCACGAGGTTCGGCCGAATTTGATCGCCTTCTATTATCACGTTTCCGTAGCTCATATTTTGTCTTTTCCTAATTTTGTAGTTGGCAATTCTCTCATTTAATAGTATATCAATAGGTATCATGCCGGCCAATACAGGAACGGCGTCAGTTGACACCGTTCTGTAAGCCTTGGTAATTCCGAGCAAGATACTTTTTTGGGCACTAACTAGTGTACGCCGATGGTGGCAGTTCATTCGGTCTGCCCATGCCGCGCACGCATATGTTAATGAAGATACCACAAGGCCTTCATATATTATGGATAGTGTTCGTTGCTTGAGGCCCCAGTTCTCTTTAGCAACTCGTTTCAGCACAGCGAAAACCTTTTTACTATTTTCCGCGACTCTTCTGACATGTGAAGTGACTCCAAGTCGTTCATCGAAGTCAACTCCCAGCCATTTGACAGTTTTCACCATCTTAATTCCTTGGCCATTTCCGGAAACCAATGGTGGTCTCCTAATGTCCAGTGAACCTTTAAGTTGGATCATGACTGTCTTTTCTGAGGAAAGCTCCATTTTGTAGCTTTTGCACTGTCAATTTGTTTGATGATACAAGAACTCAGCAATGACCGTAGTTTGCGTATTTTCTTTAAAGGACTTACTGGATTGCACTATACTTTCAGGCCTGCATCAACCGCCATTCTGGACCGAAATGGAAACCTCTGTGTCAACATCGATGTTGATATACTGTGATACTCGACGCATGAAGTGGACACTCTGCCAACCTGCGTTCATCATGCGTTACAGGCTGTAGTTGAGTCACCTCAAATACAGACTGCGGAGATTTGCACTGAGGATCCATTCCATGAGGCTTTCACTAATTCCATGCAGAGATTAAAATGAAAATTACGAGAATTATCGCGGTATATCTGGCCTTTGCACAGCATACAAGTTACTATTTTACATTATATTGGATAGCATCACCCCTCTTGCGGAGGGCTTGGTTGGTGACTATCAAGGATGTATTCGTCCGAGTCGATCAGTCACTGATCAGGTATTTTCGCTGCGGATGATTCTATCTAAATATTATGCGACATCCATCCCCGTACTTCAGGTGTTCCTGGATTTCCGGCAGGCCTATGACTCGATCAACCGAGAGAGTTTGTGCCCTGCCCTGGAATACCTATGAATGCCAACAAAATTGGTACGACTGTTGTCTATGTTAAAGTTGAGAACAGGCTATCAAGAATTTTTGCAGTTAGCTCGAGTGTTCGGCAGGGAGATGCTTTGTCCTCGATACTCTTTAATCTCAGATGACATATGCGTGATTAGACGGAATAGCAACGGAGTGAAAGAAATACTTGATACGATTGTGGAGTTTTCAGCTTTTGTTCGACACCAGATCCATGACTCCAGAACGAAATACATGATCTCTGGTTATAGGGACAATATGGCACACCAGATTTAAGTAGTGGCCACCACACGTTTGAGGGAGTGAGGAGGTTCAAATATTTTTGTTCTCTTATCAATCACGATAACAGTTTGGGTGAGAATATTCAAACGTGGCTGGCAGCCAGCAGTCATGCTTTGTATCCTCTAAAGCCACTGCTAAAATCTAAACACCTATCAAATGCCGTGAAGCTGAAACTTTACAAAGTGTTGATCAGGCCCGTTGTAATGTTTAGATATGAAAGTTGGGCGCTGACGAATGAGTACGAGAGATGGCTCCTTACATTTGAGAGAAGGTTGATGCGTGTGATTTTCGGCCCAAAACACGAAATAGATGGTACATACCAATCTGTCTAAGACAGTATGAAGACCATGCTCAGGATCAAAACCGTTGGAGCCAAATAGAGACCAGTTAAAAACTATAACTCCAAAATATTAAAAAATTAAAGTCAAGATGCTAAACGCCAGATGGCTATTTTTTCTATAGTGGTAAAACCACAAAAACACATAACTATGAGTAATTCCCCAAGCAAAATTTATTTTAAAAGTGTATTTAGTTGCATAAACCACTGACTCCATCATAAATTAAGTTTCAAAAACCGCAACAACCCAATAAAATTTTTATTTACAAAACAATACAACTTCTTGAATTTTTTGAACAAGAAAAAAAAAAAGGTAAGCTGACTGGTTCAGTCTTAAAAGGTTGTAGCTTAAATTTGATAGATGCTTTAGACTTTTCTTAATCTTTTTATAGCCCTAAAAATTAAAATAGATAGGATAAGTTTATCTTCCCGTGCCGTGAATTATAACCGCCAAATAGAACCAACCGCAAGAAAGATGGATCTAACGTCAAAACAGCGATATCCATCCACCACTTTGTTTGAAACGTTGTAAAACCAATGGTGTGATCGTAAAGGTTTACCAAAAAACATTTTCAGGCATACTAAGTATCAGCAGATACCGAATAACTGAAGTATGTAAGCGATTTTTTAATACATCTTCTCTGCCAATGGAAACTCGAATAGGTAATCGTGGCAGAAACAAATTCTTAATGAACAAATACGCCGTGAAAACTTTTGTTGAAAAATTTAAGTTATTTTCGTTTTAACTTTGGATTTAAAATGTTCTAATTGCCTAATGTTTATGGAACAGTTTAAAGCGGCGACCAATCCAAAATCAAAATCCGAGATTATCATCACAAAGCGAGTGCATTTTCAACTTTTACCACCTGTCAAGAGAAGAAAGTGCCAGAAAAAAATGGGACTACCAAAAATAACAGATCAGCCAGGGATCATTTCCAGGTACTTGTACTTGTAGCATTTTGGTGTTGTACAAGGCTCTTCAAAATCAAACCTTCACGAGAACAATGCGGTTCTATATGTTTAGCCTTGAAACGGTTGTGGCGTGGAGTATATTGGAGTTTAACATTTTTAATAAATAAAACTTTAGGTAAGGGTGGCCGTCCTAAAGAACTAGCCTAGACACAAAATTGGTCCGTAGCTATAATAAAACTTTAAGCAAAGGTTTAATGATAGTTTCCTCTCATAAGTGGCTAATCCTACGGAATGTGATACATGCAACGCCCTCGAATACATCTTCGTATATAAATTAACTACTAACACAATTATTATATTTAGGATTAATGATTATGTTTTGTAAAACGGCCAATTATAAAAAATAATAGATGGTCAGCTCTAGTCCAACAGCCTAGTCGTAACTTAAACTTAAAAATAACTTGTAATATGAAATTTTTTAGTTCTACTGTTTCACGCAAAAGGTGACATCATCTGGTATAAAATTGTAAATGTCAAATTTTTATATGGGAAGTCATGGGAAACACCAGTGCAAAAGCTAACAAATTATTAATTGATTTGCGGAAATTAAATCACTCAAGCACCCTGACACGAGATGTGGACTCATGTGCAGTCACTTAGGAATCCAGGAGCATTGCAAGGCCTATTCACGTACATAAAGGAATATCGGCTGGAATTCGTTGCTCTTCAAGAAACTGACTGGCCTAAAAATGGAGACTATGTATCCCAGGGCTATGCTTTACTCAACAATGGAGATGACCTCGGACATCTTAGAGTTGAATTTCTTCTTGGGTCGCAGGTAAAAAAGGCTGTGTTGGATTTTGTTAAGCTTCGTTGTCGATAATTTGTGTACACGCGCCCACAAAAGTCAGCCAGCCCCAAGGTAAAGGCTCATTTCACAATGACCGAACACGATGTTAGAATGGTAATTGAGGACTTTAATTCAAGAGGTGACGGAAACCAGGCCGACTTGTGTGAAAACATAGGTTCGTACTCCCGACACGAAACTGCGACCGATTATGATCAAAGATTATGCAAAGTACATCATTTTCTAATGATGCACTTTGCAATTGTTCACGATCTGAGAGTAGCAAGCACTTTCTTTCCTCAGAAACAGATACATCTAGAGATATGGACCCAACCTCGCGGAACTTACCGCAGTTAAATTGGCCATGTGTTATATTCTAAAGGGCGGGCTAGGGTTTGTGTAAAATGTGAGAGCTTTTCGGGCAGCAACCAAATAAGTAAGCTGCGATCATCATTTCAGGTCGTTGTAGGCCACGATGGCTCCTCGGTGTAGAAAACGACTTGGCTTCTGCAGATAGTCTAAGACAAGGGAAGGGCAAGCTCAGGATCGAAACCGAATTGGACCCAAATTGTTGATACAGTAAGAGGTTATGAATTTTAAGAAGAGATTTGATTTTAATTTTAAAGTGTTCATGTAAACTATTTATATTCTACGAGTTAAATAGGGGAAGTTATGTATTCAAATCATTTATCCAAACTATATAAGGTAATAGTTATTACAAGCTTTTAAATTACTAACACAATGTTAAACATAATTCTGAACAAACCAAATTAGAAAATAAGCTTAAATTTGAGAACATGAGTGTTTAAACAATAACAACAACAATGACAATAACAAAAATACCGATTATGCAAATATCTCGTACAAAAAACAAAAAATACTTCTATTTACTTTAATAATCTGCAAACAATAACATGGAATAGCAGATTTGCACATTATGATAGCTTAAAAGTTGCAAAAAAAGTTTGGGAAAAACTTTAAAATGAAAATTTTTTTTTGGAAAGTAAAATATTAAAGTTTTAGTTGCTCTGCACTTACACACAATAGAACTATTTTTTTGGTATATTAAAACTGAATTTTGTAAAACAATTCATCTATTATTGAAAAACTATATATTATGTATGTATGAGTGTTTAAGAAAATAATTTTGGTTAGCATTTTATTCGTAATATATGGTTTTTATACCACTATAAACTATTCTTTGTTGTTTGAGCATGATTTTTACTAAAATATTACATGAGAATTTGAAAATATTTCAAGAATTTTTATGCACTGAAGAGCTTAAAGCTCTTCAACTATATTACAAACAAAAAAACATTTTTGAATTGGAAATTAAATTGAACTAAATAATTTTACAGTACCTACTTCTGTTATACAAAGTACGAGTATGTATACTTAGACTTTTCGAGAGTTGAATTAGAAAAAATTTTCTTCAATTATAGTTAACAATTTTTGAACGCTGTAAACAGGACTCCTCAGCTTACGGTAATGCCTATAATTTACGGTTTTGAGTAAATAGCTAAGGCCGCAGAAAAATATTATTTTGCGAGTTTGTAGAATCAGGGCCTTATAGCTAACGAGGCTAACTGTAGAAAAAACGAAGCTTTCTTTATTTGGCCACCTAAACGGTTGGTTTATATGGAAAACGCACTATTTGACCCACAAAATTATAATTTAAAATTTAATTAATTTTGAAATATGAATTCATCATAATAACGCTTTTGCTGGAAAAATGCTGAGTACTACGGATTGTTACAATTCCGATTTGATATCCAATGCCATTTATTTGTTATAGCGAACTTACTGTAAATGTGAAAGGCAACTAATGTTTTGTTGCAAGGAATGTTTTATGTTATAATATAAATTGTACCTTCAACCTATCCCAAACTGCTACAATAGATTCAGAACCTGAATATTTAGTCTAATAGTTTTCCAATGTGGTCATTGGCCCAAAAAGTTCAAAAATATGTCATAGTACGAAATGTAACATAATTTCTTTCGTATTACAGTAAAGTTCGAGTTGGTCCACGCTATCCAATATTTTTAATTTTTATAACCACTAACCTCAGGCGATAAAGTTTTTAAATATTCCCACTGTTTGTCTATAATTCCCGAATATTTCGAATTTTAACGGAACCTTGGATCAAATTTTCCTCTTCATCAAATTTATTTGTACGATGGTATCGCCTAGTATCTAATGTCATCATCCAGTAGTTCGCTGTATTTGCAAATGAACTCTGCTGTCCATTAATACCTACAGGTGTCCAAAAAAATTTTAAATTTGTGAAACTTACAAGTGTGGATTATGATTCGTTAAGCCTGATACGCCACATATTATTTTATCACAAGCTTTTTGTAGTTTGGTCCCAAAACACTGTCTTAAGAGACTCTTGCTGTGATTTTCATGAGATCAAAAAATAATATTTTTTTCATTGAAGTCGCCTTTTCTTGTCTTAGTAATTTGAGTTGATCAAAAACTAATTTGTTTAATTTATTTTCCTCATCAAGGCTATTTTGGATTGCGTGAATGAATGAGAATTATTTCCTAAACCAACAAAACCAATCTGTATGTATGAATGGATGTGTAAAATATTCGTATTATTGAATAAAATACAATTAGAAAAAGTAATGAAGAAAATTTAGAAAGAAAAGAAACTTAACAAACGCCAAATTAACAACTGCCTAAATTGTATGGAGCGATATCTTGGGCCTCCATCTAATGTTATAAGCTTTTAACACTAAAAAAAAAATATATATTTTTTTAGGTATTGGACAAACTTCACATGAATTTGTGTGAATGCTACTTCTCATGTTTTTAAATTTTCCCTTTGTCATTGGTTAGATGACTTCATTTATTCCGCTAGATTTGTTCGATTTTGTGGATTTTTGCATCCTCGGTAACGTCAGTTACCGATGGTAGAGCACTATGGTTGCCCAATCCCGAAATATAAAAGGCAACCTATGAATTATTAAGAATGAATTTCATAAAGGTTTTGGTAGTGGTTCAATTGTTCACTATTGAATATTGGTTTATACTTTTCATCAATGCGCTTGATCCAATAGTTGCGGATTCAAAAGGTGCTTTCTAATCGTATTGGATAACTTATTTTACAAATTCAATAAAAAATGAAGTTTAAAAGACGTCATAACATTACGGCTAATAGTTACAAGTTTCTGGCAAGAAGCACTGTCGATTGTGAGTGTTAATAATATTGGGAGATAATCTGTAACCTGAAGATTAACAATCTGACAAATCATATTTAAGTCATTTGAATGAAAATGACAAAAAGCGTGGTCAATAAATGACGAGCTATTGTACTATTGTTGACAATACGCGTAGGTACATCAATCGTCGGCCGAAAGATGAGCGCGAGGGTCATCATGTAATTGTCAATTACCAAGCTGGTCGATAAAATATCTATCGTGATATCACCAATTAACAAGAATTATGAATAGAAGAGTAGTCAGCAACTGAGTAAGAATCATAACGATAACGACACCGGCTCTCAGCTAAAATATCACCAGCTTCATACAGTTAACGGTTTTCCTATCGTGATTACAATAATTTGCCATAATACCATTTTCACTAACATGCGCATGACGTATTTAAACGCATGGCGTAAAACTGACGCCATCAATAATGCCAATTAAATCACCACCCTCACGAACTATGAAAGACATTTAAAAAAATAAAACTTAATTGTAAGATAATCGCTAAATTTCATCAAGGTCAGATACTGATTTAATTAACTTTGACAACCTTCACTTTTTCTAACCAAAACAAAGCCATTTCGAATCCATACATTTATTTGATCCTGTTGGATTTTTTTAACTTTGTGTATACGTGAAATTCGGTTACGAAATTTATCGAATAATTTTTAAAAACCGAATTAAAGTTCAGAATTGCGAAGGTCAAATTTGATTTTATATTTCGAATTTCGAAATTTCAGAATTTTGGAAATTCAATGAAAATATCAAATTAAGTTTATGTAAGAACCATAGGTAAACGTACGGTTCATCTTGATGGACGGAATCAATAAAATAAAAATGCTTTTTATATTCGAAACCGATTTTGAAAATATTATAAAAATTTTCGAAATTTGGAAAAAAATTTCAAATTCACCTTGTTAAAAGTAGTTTCTTCCAAAGAAACTCTTGAAATCAATTTTTAAAATTTGATAATTTAACTAAAATTCACTCAACTTCTCATATACGAGATATGCTCAAATTATTAGTATTAATACGTATTTTAAAAATTGAAAACTCCCTCCAAATTCTGTAATTTTACAAAATATTGTAAGATTGATATGCTCAGCGCCAAATACAATTTTGAAAATTGATAATATTTTAAAGGTTTAGTTTTAGGAATTTGAGAAGTTTTATATTATTGAATTGGAAGTTCGAAAGTATTTCTAAAATTTTATAAAACTTTGATGAATTTTTGAAAATTCATCGAAGTTTTGGTACGTAATTTTTTAAAATTTACAGAAATTAGTTAAATCACCAACATTTTGTTTTAAATTTTATAATTCGAGTGATATTCGGAAAATTTAATAAAGTTCTTAAATTCAAAAAATTTCCGCCTTAAACAGAAAATATTTATGGCTGTTTAATATTCAAATTTTCAAAATTCAACAATTCGAATTTCAAATTGTGAACGTTAAATTTCCATCTCGTAGATTTTCAGCATGTGATATAAGACGCCAAAATTTACAAAAGGAACTTTTTTTTTTATAACTTGTCATGCCATGAGATCGACCACGTCTGAATCATAAGAACGTACACATCTTTATGATAAGCAGTCGTAAATGTTCGCTTTGTATTTTTTTTTTTGACAATCTTATTTATTCACATAAAATTTTACAGTGTACCTAGTCTATAGACTAACAACATTTCTTTTTCGACCTAGATTGCTAAATTGTGTTTAATTAAGGTATCCACATTGGTTTTCCTTACGTTCTAGTACTAGTGTACTACTGCCTTACGCTGACTATAGTGCTAACTCAAAAGGCTTCAGTCTTCTCGCTGCTCCCCTGTGGTCGGTTGGCCTCAACGTTCGGGTGATTCTGAAGCCTCACTTCATGCTTCCGTGCAGCATTGTTTGCTTCTCTGGTGACAGTTTCCACTCTAAGGTCCCTGTGGAGGTCGCTATTACGTATGTACCAGGGGGCATTTACCATATCCCTTAGCACTCTGTTTTGGAATCTTTGAACGATATCCATGTTGCTTGGTTTAGTACAACCCCACAGCTGAATTCCATACATCCAAATGGGCTTTAATATCTGCTTATATAGCATCATTTTATTGTTTATTGATAGAGTTCCTTCCCATCAGCCAATACATCTTTCTGTATTTGAGTCTGAGTTCTTCACTTTTTTTCTTGACATGGACCTTCCATCTAAGTTTGGTATCTAGATTCATCCCTAGATATTTTGCTGAGTTAGCATGTGCTAATGGGATTTATTTTTCTGTTGGTGTAGTCAACACGTATGGATTTTGTTTCATTTAACCTGACACGCCATTGCTTCGTCCATCGATAAATTTTGTTCATCGCACTTTGAAGCTTATTGGTAGCTCCTTCTATGGTATCATCTACTATCAAAATAGCAGTGTCGTCTGAAAATTTCCCAATTGTGGTATTCTGAGATAATGGAATATCGCTTGTGAATAATAAATATAGAATGTGTCCTAAGACACTTCCTTGTGGTACTCCAGCTTTGATCTTTTTAATTTCTGATTATGATTGTTCCTGTTTAATACGAAAGTGTCGCTCTGTAATGTAGGATTTTAATATTTGGCAGTATTGTGAAGGTAGAATGTTCTGGAGTTTGTGCAGAAGACCTTCGTGCCAAACTTTGTCAAACGCCTGGGCCACGTCAAGGAAGACTGCTGAGCAGATTTTCTTTTCTTCGAGTGATCTTTCTATGATATCTGTTATTCTATGAATTTGATCGATTGTAGAGTGTCTATCTCGAAATCCAAATTGATGTGTGGGGATTAATTCCTGCCTTTCAATTATTGGTTTCAATCTTTTTAAGAGAAGTCTTTCAAATAGTTTTGACATAATAGGCAGTAACGAAATCGGTCTATGGGATGTTAATTCGTTTGGTGGTTTTCTAGGCTTAGGTATCATAATCACCTCCGCGAACTTCCATACATTTGGTACATATTTCATCCTGAAAGCTGCATTGATTAGAGTTGTTAATTTTTTAATGCCCTTCTTCGATAGCTGTTTTAAGATTTTTCCTGTTATCATTTACAATTTTTTTTTATTTCATTTCTGGCCCAATTTCCATTGCTTGTTCTTATGGGTGGTATTTGAATTATTGGTCTTTTCATTCGTTTGATTGTCTTCCACAAAGAATAGTCAGTATCCTTTTCATATGTTAATGACTGTAGATATGAGTTTATTGTATCATTTTTAATGTCCTGGCATCCTGGTGTATTGCCATTTATTCCTGGCTCTCCTTGTTTCTTCGACAAGTTCCCTGATTTCTTTTCGGTAATTTGTACCTATTGTTCTTCTTTTGAACTCTGGCGTATTATTCCATGCTGACTGTTGTACGTCATTTATGAATTTTACGATTTCTTCATCTAGTTCATCTAGTTCTTCTGTCTTCTTCGCCTAAGCTTTCCAGGAAGTGTACGTAGTGTAATTTTTTAAGATTATATCGCGGTGGGCAATAAATTGCCGTTACGGCTAATGACTGATTTCTAGTTTTAATGCTGACGGTAGTTGCTTGTATTTCTTTTGTTTCATATTTTTTCTCTTCGTAATGTTGTATATTACTTTTTCTGGGTGTATTGTATGGTATACTTGATAACCTCTAAATTTTATAAACGATTGTTTTGTAAAGTGGGTCTCGGATATGAGACAGATATCAATTTTTTGAATGTCCAATAATAGTTGCAATTCTTGCTGATGTTGCAATAACCCATTGGGGTTCCATGCTAGTATTCTAATGTCACTCATTCATTCTAAAATATGGGTGACAGGAGCAGTCCTGATGCTGTTTTCTAGTTTCGTTAGTCTTTGAATGATTGATCCAATAGCTTTTACTTGCTTTTGCTCTTGCTCATCCATTCGGTTTCGAATTGTTTGCAACATTTCACTATAACGGTCAAAATCGTTTTTCAGCTCTGTTCCCCCTTTTGCAACTTCAGCATATGAGATACCTGGAGCTTGAATTATTTGATAAGCAGGTTTTCTTATCTTTTCTATTTGATTTCTAGGCTCCTTTAATTTGCCTTTTGGTATGTCCTTTTTGTTGTTATTATTTTTTCTCATCTTCTGTAGTTCTCTGGCAACTATACATCCTCTATAATTTGCGGGGTGTGACTCTCCACAATTTACACACTTGGCCAGAGTTTCTCTGGTTTTTGTACATTCTTTGGAGGAATGCTTAGCTGCGCAATTAACACATGTTGGGTCTCTATTGCAGTAGTTCTGAGTGTACCCGAATGATTGGCACTTTTTGCATTGGGGGAGCAATCTTGATTTTCGTAAAGCTTCATTCTCAACCTTCATGTTGAGGATATACCTTATTTATTTGATAAATATATTGTATGTCTTCATCATTATCAAAAGTTAACATGAACAATGATAGCGGTGTTTCATCCTTTCTCTTCAATATTTGTGTAACCTCTTTTATTTTCAAATTTTTAGAAAGTAATTCTTCCTTTATTTCTTCTGGCATCCTGCAGATGGGTGCAGCTTTTTTGCCACAACTTGCCACGTCTGGGTCATTGACTTTAAGATCTCCACTACTGAGCATCGTTGTTTGGTATTGTATTTGGTTTGAATCCATCATTTATCGTATATCATTGTAGTTTTCAATCTTATTTACAATGACTGGTGGTGGTTTGGGTTGTTGCACCTTTTTACTCTGGTTTTTTATTCCCTTTTTTTCTTGTATTTGTTCTGGAGATACAAAGGGTGATTTGCTCAGTCGTCGCTTTTTTCCTTGTTTCTTTTTTTTAGCACCCAATTCACTTCAGAATTAAGTTCATCTGAGTCCGTGACATATTCATTCTGACCGATGGCTACGTTTCCGCCAATTGCTACGTTTTTAGCTAGGTTCTGCTCTTCTATTCTTGATTTCTCTTCTGTTACAGCAGGTGTTAGAGCTTTTCTAAGTTCCCCATTTTTTCTTTAAGTATCATGTAATCATTACTTAGCTTAGTTGTGATCTTTTCAAATGGTTGGTTCCCCCCAGAATCCATGGAACCGGCCTTTTTCGAGAAGGGTGGAATTTCCGAGTTAAAACCTGGATTACCACCTGGTGTAATATTTCCTTCCGTTGTTGCCATTTCATTTCCCTTTATGTTTGGTCCGCGGGGAGTATTTTATTTCCTCCCTACCCTTCGCTACCCGTAGATACCGATGAGCACTCCTCTATCCGCCACCTGAGGACGGGCTCCCTAGCGGTTTACATACTCCGCCGAGAGGTTCGCTTCATATGAAAATATTTAAAACTGGAAATAGGTAGTT
Source organism: Tipula unca (assembly GCA_951394425.1). Classification (NCBI taxonomy): domain Eukaryota; kingdom Metazoa; phylum Arthropoda; class Insecta; order Diptera; family Tipulidae; genus Tipula; species Tipula unca. The sequence goes on along the minus strand of OX596381.1, from coordinate 174,076,899 downwards.
TTATTTTATATGAAACCAGTTTGATATCCAAACTTTATAGTAAAACAAGCCCTGGAGCCCAAGCCTCTTTGGAGCATACTTTGATCCGTCTCAAATCGTACATGTGAAATTATACGAAAAACGAATTAAACAAAATTTTAAAACTCGAATTTCAAATTTTAAATTCAAAAGTTCGATTTTTATTTGACATTTTGGAATGTTAAAAAGTTTGGTTATAAAAATTATATACAAACTAATCATATTGAAGATTTAACATTTATTTTGAAATGTTGGTTGACGTTTTAGAATTAGGTAATGGAGTCTGCATATTTGATAACATTTGTTTCTTTTAACTGTTAAAACAATGACATACTTTGTTGATGATTAGTAACAGTCTCTTTACAATACTAGGTGATTTATCAAAACGTCGATACATTTCCACAATAAATAACCAAATGGTATAAAATCTTAAATAAGTACTTGACAATTAAGTTGAAGGTCATCACGGATAATTTTAACGACACAAATTTTGCACATCATTATTTTTACAATTAAAATCTATCTACTATACTAGGCGGTTCGATATCCCAACTGTTCGTTCCACAATACATTGCACAGGGTATTCTTCCATGGATCTTTCGATTTTCGTTTTTAACTAATCTTTAGCTTAATTTGGCCACTGGAATTAAAACTAAGTGTAAATCAAGAACTACATAATTCGTATCAGTGAACGAATTTTCAAATTAATTTCATTTTATATGATTTTGTGAGTGGAAGCATGTATTGCTAAGGTTTATGAACGTCCAAAATCCTCAACAAGCAAATATTAATTTTTAATTTGGGAACTAAGAGAATACGGTACGGACAAAACACACAAAAAATTGATTAATTATGCATAACAAATTAATTAAATAATTTAATTTCTTGATTTATTCTGTTAACAATTCTTCCACTCCTCTTCTGATTATTATTTTATTTTCCAATTAAGCATAACACAAATTATTCTTTTCTGTTCTTGGAATTTTTTTGTTAAATATGTTCTTATAAATATAATATTTGTATATATATTTTTAAAAAAAATTGATTTATAATAAAATAAAAATTGTAAACGAGGAAAGGAAATCATTAGAATTTGTTGTTATGTTTCTTAGAAAAGATTTTTTGTGCTGAGTTTTTGATTCTAATAAATTATTGTTGATCTTTGAAATTAAACAATAAAATATTTATCTAATTTAGTCGGAATTACGCATGTAGGCAGAAATGGACTAGTGACTTCGTATGGGTGAACCCAAACTATATGTCAGGGAGTTTTAAAATGTTTAAGACGATCATTATATGAATCGTTTTTAATGAACGTCCGATTTTTATGACTGAATTTTTAAAAGCTGGAATATCTTCAATCTTAATGGATGTTTCGTTTTTTAATAAAACCAAGTGTCCTTTGTTGAATTTAATATGATTAATTGATGAGCCATAATATAGTTTTGTAGGTTGGATTTAATAAGATTATTGTGGTCTGCTGGAAAACAATTCTGAAGTTATGTTTTGACAGTAATCTTCATATATATATAAATAGGTTCAGGCTCTTTGGTAATAAAAGTTCGAATGGTAGGCATAGTGCCAAAGACTAGTGCCTGAATCCCGAGTAACTGTGAGGAGTAGAATTAAGCCAAATAACTCAGTTCAAGGAAAGTTTTGTGAAAACTGAGATATTTACGGAAAATTTTATGAAATTGCTCAAGAGATCCAATGGATTGCCTACGCCATTGTTTGAGTTTCGTAATTTTCAGTTCAAGTTAGAGCCTTGATCTGTTAAAAATTTTTCTGGGATATCAAATACACAAATAAATTCCACAACAGATGTTCTAGCCATGGTTGAAGCTTCTTGATTCGGAATATAGGTGCATCAACTGAATATTTCGATAAATCATCTTCTAGGTAATCATCAATAGGACTAAATATGTCAAAAAAATACTTTCTGAAAAGTTCGTGATGATGTTGTAGTTATATCTTCATTGGTTTTTAGGAGGTTGCTCCTAATTTAAAATTCTCGCCCGGTCCGGACTTCTCAATTAAAATAAATGCACACACAATAATTTATTTTATTTGATATGATAACTTTTATTATGTTTATTTATTTAAATTTATATTTTATTATTTAAGTTAATTTAATTTATTTTTATAATTATAGTTTTTATTTATTAAAATTAACAATTAGATTATTATAATTTCTTTTTATATTTATTTGTACCACCACAATATATATTATGACGCGTAAGATATGGCTGCCTTATGTTGCGTAAAAACGTGTGTTGTCTTTTTGCTGTTTTGTGTTTTACTTGTGACGTCGCCTTCGTGTCCAAAATACATGTCGTATTTTGGAGAGGGAACACATACGCCGGCGACGGTCGACATTGCACTTATGTTAAGTGTTGCATTACCGCATTGTTATTGCGTGGTGATGTTGTTAGATGGCGACATGCTTTACTATAAATGTTTTATAGTAGTGGTTCGGTTATTGGATAGTGGTGGTTGGATAGATGGATATGTGATGGGGTTAGTGAACGCTTAATTCAAATAAGTTGGTTTATATTTGAATTTCACTAATTATTTTTGTTTGTGGCAGTATCGAATATCGGTGAGTCGAATATTCGAGCTGCTACAGGTTCTTTCGTACATTTGGATTGTTTATTGGGTTAACAGAGTGGACAAGACATGATGAAATCCTTTATATTGTTGTACATATTTGGACATTAAACAATTTTTTGTTACGATTATGAAAGAAACCTTGATGAACATCCAGAGGTGATATATGAAAATATTTTATTATTTGGTTAATTTGTTGTATAACCGTTATATATTCCGTATTAACGTTTGAATCATGAAACTTGTAAGGATCATGGATGGGGTTGCTTTATTAGGGGTTGTTGTGCCAAGAAGATGAATAGAATTGCTTTTGTTTTCGTTAAATAATGAAGTTTCGGATAAATTCTGTGTTTCTGCAGATTTTGTTTTTCTTTCAAAAGAAGCAGACCGAAGCTTAGGTTCACAAGAGGACTTAAGAATATTACTTTGGTGTGACTATTCAGAAATAATAGGCGAAATTAATTCAGTTTCATTGTTAGGAGTTGGTTTATTTTATCAAATTTACGGCTAATCTCATTATTAGTTCATAATTTTTGTGTAACTATGTTACATTCCATATTTTCTAGATCATTGAATATATTGGTTTTCGTTCGGCTTAAAGCGTCTTCGTTTTAGTTTTGGGATCCTATAGCTTCCAGACAGATAAGATTTAAAGTAGTTATGGCAATGGGAGCTATCCCTTTCAATGGTATCAAAAATTCAATTCCGTCCCTTTCTATAGTTGAATTCCGCTTTATTATGAATGCGGTTTAGATATGCTATTGGTAAATCAAATGACTTAACCGATTGAGAAAGAACTGATCCAATCGTCAAACCACTAGCATCGAATGTTAATGCAAATTGTTTGCTGAAGTTTAGAATTTGTACTATGGGCGGATTAATTAGTTTTGATTTAACCTCATCGAACGCATTTTGACTTAGGCAGGATCACTCAAATGAATTGCCTTTCTTTCAAGAATTAGTAAGAGGATTGGTTGTACCTGAAAAATTAATAAGCCTATATTGGCCTAACACAAATACTCACGATAACTGTAATTTATTTAATTTACACCTGCCACTAGGGAAGTAGGAGCGCTGAAACACTCTTATCACTTCCATCCTCGCTTTGCCGTGCGAAGTTCGTTTAGCAATATCTTTAAGAACGGTGCTCGGTTGTTAGTAGGATGGGTATTAGTTAGTTGTTATTGATATCCGCTACCCACGGATGGGGCTATGTGGATATTAATAACAATATACTTACTTGGAACTAGTTACTGCCAATCAACTAATCCAATCAAACAAAACTACAACAGATCCAATTTTCAGCACACAAACCATATTGTGTGCTGAAAATTGGATCTGTTATAGTTTTGTTTGATTGGATTAGAAACCAACCAATCAGAAACAAACAAGTATCCACACCTCGGAGACAAATCGGAACCTCACCTCCACGAAACCAGCCAAGTTACCTTAATAAAGGTCAACAAAACTTCCAGAGAAAACTAAACGCAAACATAAAAGAAACTGACATGTTTTTCCAACATGATATCCCTAATATTTTCAATAATATCAACCCGAACAGACCAGATCCTATCCAGTCGACCCATTTTACGAACCCATTAAATCCAAACGAATTAATCATCAATTTAAATCCATCGAGAACCTCCTCGAATAACAATTTTAATCAATCGAGAACCTCCTCGATTAGTAGTTTAAGTCATCCCCCGAGAACCTCCTCGAATAATTATTTAAATCAACCGGAAACCTCCTCGTACCTGAATAACCGTACAAATTATAACTCCCACAAATAACGAATATTTATGTCATTCGCAAGAAATAGCCTCAGGCGTATTCTCAGGGAACTGTCTCATAAAACCCAACCAATATAAAGCCCAGATTAGTATAGTTAATACTCTCATCCTTAGATAATTTCGATACACTTCAAATCAATCCAAGTCCAGTCTTAGTAACCGGAATCGAAAATAGAGAAGACATAGTTTTCGGACAAATTATCCCCACGTTAGATAAGAATCTAAACATTGAAGAATCAACAAAATTACTAGAACTGATTAGCGAATATTCCAATATATTCTATATAGAAGGTGATAAATTATCCAGTGTCCCAGATGTGAGCGATCAGGTGCACTTTCATTCAGACACACCTCCAATCAACACCATACAATATAGAATACCGCAAATCCTAAAGTTCGTAATTAAAAGACAAGTACAAAAGATGCTTGAGGATAACATAATTTCACACAGTACCAGTCCATTGAATAGTTCTTTGATAGTAGTACCTAACAAACCAGATCAAAACGGTAAGCCAAAATGGAGAGCAATTTCAAATGGATACCAGACATCAGCACGATTTCGGTCATTTCGAATTCCTTCGAATGCCTTTTGGAATGAAGAACTGATAGAGTACATTCCAAAGAATGGTAAATAATGTCTTGCTAGACCAACAAGGTTACAAGTTACAATATCCTGTGTTTCATAAAATATTTATCTTCACCACTGACGCTAATGATTACAAATTCACAATGACAATGGTTTACCAGTTGCCTATGTAAGCCGCTGTCTAAAGTAAGCAGAGAAGAACTACTCTACGATAGAGAAAGAGATGCTAGCCAAGAAATAGTAGTCATATTAAGACTATATCTATATATGGAAGAAAATTCACAATTAGAGTAGCCCACCCTAACAACCTCTTGCCAGAGATTTGGACTCAGGTTCCGATAGTACATGAAATATAATTCCTCGTCCAACTAGCTCAAAAGATATCCATCATCCAAATAAATAAATTTGCCTTGAATTCTTCTATAGAAAGTTTGAATTTGGTCGAAAATGATAAATAGCAGTAACACGCCTTTCCACAGATTGGAACTCAGATTCTGATATCACATGAGCTAGCTCTTTAAAGTTCTTTCCAATTAGCTTAAAAGGTATTAATTAGTCTGAAAAATAAATTTATGTCGAATTTTTTTCAATGTTTTTACTTTGGTTGAGGTAAATGGCCAGTAACATGGTTTTCCGGTTATATGTTTGCTCTAGTTCTCCGAGTACATGAAACAATCCATTTGATTCCTTGTTTAACAAACTCAAGAGGTATCTTTTACTACAAATAAAAAATTTTACATTCATATATGTTTTGTGCGAGTTCGTGTAATATTTTATAGAACGCCAGACATGATCCTCCACCACGATGCTCCTCCAAATAGTTCGATACGCTGCAAGAGAACGCCAGGGACGATGACCGATTGTTATCAGATCCCCCTCAGCGTCATTCATCTACCGGGTAGGTGGTACGCCCGAGGTGCTACTTTCGTTGGTGCTGACTCTAAGGCCTGTTTGGTGGTTCGATTTTGTAAACGAAGAACTTGTTCGAGCCATCTAAGCCTTGCTGATTTTACGAATCAGATGATGTCAACTTAATCGAGATCGTTTCTGATCTCGTGATTCATATGCAACCTGTAGGTGGCTACCTTTTCAATGGGACCGAGAAGTATACGAATTATTTTACACTCAGGAACAGCAAGTTTTTTGATGTTTTGCGCTGTTAGTCTCACAACCAAAGGTGATAACTGGCCTATTAGCGCTTTGTAGATGTCCAGTTTTACTTTGCGTGATATGTGTGGAGACTTGAAGGCCTTAATTTGGTCGTAAAATGCTCGGTAGCCTGCTGCAATCTTCGATGCGATGTCGACAGAAACGGAGTTATGCTCACTGATCGGAGATCCTATGTTATCCGAAATTTTGAATTCGAATGCATCCGAAATTTTGCCTTTTATTTGCACCTTACATATTGAGCTATCCATTAAAACCTGACATAAAGAAACTAATTTTGTCGGTATGCCCAGATAGAACAAGACGTTCCATAACGTATTCCTCTTAATGCTGTCGTACGCCTGCTGTAAGTCTAGGAATAGACTTTTCATATTATTTTTCTAGCAGCAATCTCAGATTGAAAGTTTAATTGGCTGTTGATCTATTCGGGCGAAAACCGCATTGATAATCACCTCTCGGTGTATGCTGCTAACTTTGCCGTGACTACTTCGGCCAAAACCTTGTAGGCTGTATTCAGCAAAGCTATACCGCGGTCGTTGTTGCAGTTTAACCGGTTTCCCTTTTTATGAAGCGGGCAGATAAGAGCTGTCTTCCACTCTTCTGGGATGTCTTCTGTAGACCAAATTATTGATATGAGCTCAAACATGCGGTAAAACAAATAATCGCCGCCATATTTGAGCATTTCGTTGCAGATACCACCCTCATCAGGTCTCTTGTAATTTGTTTGTTTAGAGGTGAGGAAAAATACATCCATCGCACTTCGAGGACGTTTTTATTGTCCATCAATAATTTACCGGATTAGTTGCGAACGGCGCTGCTACGCGGATAAAATTCGGTAGTTAGTTCTCTTATGCAGCGACATCTATCTCTCAGGCTAAAATTTTGGATGTTGATCGCTTGTGGTTCATGCCATTCTCGTTTCTTTCGTCTGCATAGCCGATTGAAAATTTCCCTTGCATAGTCACGTAGGCGTTGTGAGATTGTCTGATAACTTAGTTGTTCAATGTAGCTGTGTTCCAACGAGTGATACGCTGAAAACGATGATTGTACATGGTGGAGAGGTGAAATATAATTCTGCAACTACCACGAAGTGGTTCGAGTCGATATTAGATCCATGTTTGGTTCTGATGTCATTGAGGGTAGAAAAATGTCTTTTGGACAAGAGGATGTGGTGGATTTGGTTGAACGTTGTCCCCTCGTTAGATTTTCATGTAGCTTTATGGATGCGTTTATGTGGGAAGTATGTGCTGGCGCGTCCCGTTGTTGTTTAAGGTAGGGTGCAAGGAGCTTGGGCCGGTCGTGCTACGATAAGTACTGCTAATTTGAGCATTGAAGTCGCTTAAAACAATTTTAATGTCGTAGAAAGCCTTTTTGATTTGTTCCGGCTTCTCTTCAGTAGGAGCATGAACGTTCACAAATGTGATAGTAGGATGACGCTCATGAAACTTGAGTGTACAAATCCGTTTGTTGACAGGGATGATCGGTCACGAATTGACGACATCGGTTGTAAATCAAACGGCGAAAGTCTTGTTTAAGCTTAGACTTAGATGCTTGTTCGAAGAGTTGATCGAGGCTCTCCGGTCGATTTAGGCTAAATACGTTCCATGTTCCAAATTTAAATTCGTTGTCCTTATATTGTGTCCGAGGTCGTTGTTGTGAATCCAAAAATATCCCAGGCTCATGTTGAGGTTTTGTAACAATAAAATTTGACAGGTTGGGCTGTTAACCCAACGCTAATCCCCTATAAGAGAACCACAGCCCTCACACTTTGACTTACTCCTGTAACTGAGTTGTTTCTAGCGGCCGCCACGAAGAGGCAGTGTGAGTACTTGCTGAAGTTGTACGCAGTTACGTCACATGAAGCGAGTCATGTTTACCCAAAAAATAATTATGTATTTGTCTATTGTAGCGAAAGTGATAGGAAACTGGTGTAAGCTCTCCTTTGTATTAAAATCTACATGTAACTTTGCTGGTTTTGTACAGAAATTGGAGATAACATAAAATTCCTATTGACACAATCACTTCAAATCTAACCACACTTATTATAAGTTTCTACCAACCTAGAAAAAATTAACAAACACAAAAAAAAATGCAAAACTTTTAACTAAATTAAAAACTATGTAGTTACATATATACACTATACACCCAAAAACAAAAGTTTTTGTACTAACTAGTTAACTTATTGCTTTATTCTTATATATATATATATATATACCATGGTACGGTATGTACGAGACACACAATATGATTTTAACATGAATTACTAAAATGATTTTAAAATTAAGCTAAATACACATAAAACAAAAAAAGTTTGTGATTCCCATTCAGAATTCCAAATATTCTGTATAGAACCTCAAATTTTACATTCGTACGTAAGATTTTTTATTTTTTTGGTTTAATTCTCTGCTTAATTCCATATTAGTTTTTATTTATGTTTTATATAAGGAAATTGTTGCTGGTTTTCCCATCCATTTTCCCTGCGCTTTTACCAAACTATATGTACGTTATTATCTTACGAAATATAAAAAAAATTAAGCACAAAAATAAAACGAGCTTTTTCGAAACTTTTTCATCAATTTTAATTCCTTATATGTAGGTATGTCTGTATTATTAGCAGAACGCGTTCACTGTTGTGTATAGTAATTGATGTACTATGTTTTTACTATACAACATCGACACTAGCATCGATCGTGTTACATTTTTAACTTTTAAATATGAAATAATAACAAAGTCGAGATGAATATATTGAATACGACGATAAGAAAATTGTAATCTTAATTCATTTTGTGTATATATATGTGAATAGAATTAATTTTTATTTAACTTTAAAATTAATTCGTCACGAAAAAAAAAATTTATTCAATTAATTCAAATTGATTTAATGTTTCCCAAAAAAGGGGTTGAACTAAAAAGCTGAAGTTCTCAAGGTACTAAACTCGTAAAAACGAAAAGCATATTTAAAAATAATCTTACGCCGCATAAACATAGTAAATTAAATTAAAGCCCTCCTCTGTACTCTCTTGTGAGTTATATACGCACAAAACCTCACACAAATAACAACATAATTTAGAAAGTAAACTTCAAAAGCTTACACAAAATATATATACGAAAACAGATAAATTCGCTTAAATATTTATGTTGTTCGATTTATTTGACAAGTTTAAAATCAGTAGGTGGGGTAGGCGAACAAAAATATTTTCACTTTCAAGACGAAACAAACAAAAGGATTTTGTTGCTTCATTCTTAATATTTCCTGTGATTTGTTATCAAACATATTCGTGTATGTATGTATGTATTATGTATGAACATATGTATATATACAGTTAAAAAGCTTAAGTGGAAAACGAAACAAAAAATCTAAATAAATTAGATAATATTGTTAATACACGTACATATAGGTATATAGATACATGTATGTGTGTGTTTCGCTGGCTTTTCTCCTCCTTGCGCTCCATTGTTGGCATCTTCATATTTCCGTCTTATATACATTTATTAGCGTTGTTGCTTTTGTCATTATATTTATGTTGTTTATGTTTATATGTAATTCACTTAGACGGTAAAAATGAAAATGAGATTAGTTGTTTGTGCTTTTTTTTCATTTTTATTAAAGACGTAAATAAGATTAATTTTATTCTTAGTGTATAGTATTTATATATATACAACAAAAGGTGTAATTACTGAAATACTAATGGGTAGAAATGAATTCTTAATTTTCGTATAAATTTCCCATCCAAACCATTCTTTTTTTTTTATTAATTTAGGCAGGTATTTTGCCTATACCGGGTGTTTCTTTTAAACTGAGTCGATCAAATATTTCGAAAAATAGCCACTCTACGGAAAAAATGTCCATAATCAAAATTTAATCATACCGCGGGGGAAATACATTAGTGCAAAAAAATAGTCCCCCACCCTCGTTTTGTATTTTGTAGGTGGAGCGGGTGTAACTTTTAAACTAAGATAAGAAGCCATATTTTTTTATTGCAGATACGGATTCTACGACTAAAAGTACGTATGATTTGAATGAAATATTTTGTTCGGTTCATGATAGATGGCGTTGTAATCGACGAAATTCAATTTTTCCTTCTTAGAACACACGCATTCGATTCTGCAATACGTTTGAAATAAAAAACATCACGTTTTCATGGGAAATACTCGAAATTCGTCATCAAAACAATTTATTCTGTTTTGTAAATCTAAAATAAGTGTTCAAAATGATGGCCTGCGACTTCAATGCACTTATTAATCCGCATTTCAAATGATTGTACGTAACTGAGAAGTGTGTCAGGTTGAATTTCAGCACACGCATTTCTGATTCAATCATATTCTCACGTGTTGTTGGTTTTTGTGTGTTAACTTTGTTTTTGAGGTATCCCCACAAAAAAAAATCTGGCGCACTAAGATCTGGTGATCTGGCGGGCCAATTTATCGGACCAGCTTTACCGATTCAGCGACCATTGAAATCACGATCAAGTATTTCACGTGCCATCAACGAATAGTGTGCAGGACAACCATCATGTTGCAACCACATGTTCCGTCTCACTTCTAAGCTCAAATTTTCAAGTAATATTTTTGCAGTTCAGTTTCCAAAATGTTTCGGTACATTTGACCATTCAAGTTGCCTTCAATAATGTGGGGGCCTATGAGTTGGTTGCCAATTATTCCACACCACACGTTGACAATCCAAGGACGCTGATGTTCAACTTGACGAAGCTAGTGCGGATTTGTAACACTCCAATAATGCATGTGGTGTCGATTAACCGTTCCATGGTTTGTAAAAGACGATCGTCGGAGAACATTACGCAACGAAAAAAGTTGGGGTTTTATTGTATTTGTTCACGTGCCCATTGACAAAAAGTTACCCGACTTTTGGAAATCAACGCCATGAAGATCTTGGTGTAAAGACACATGATATGAATGATACTTGTGCCATTTTAAAATTCTCCAAACACTGGTGAGGGGCAATCCGGAATCGCGAACTATTTCTCGTGTACTAATATGATGATTATGAGCCACTGCTGCCAATACAGCAATTTCATTATTTTCTCCAGTGACTGTTGCTCTACGGGTCCTCTTTTTCGGTTGAACATTTCCATCAGTAATAAATTGTTTGATTGTACGACCAAATGAAGCACGTGAACGAATCCTATCCGGAAAACGTTGAGCGTAAACAGCAACAGCATTTTCAAGATTTCTGCCAGCTTCTCCATAAACCAGAACCATTTCAATTTTCTCTGGCACAGTTAAACGCTCTATTCTAAAGTATTTTGTCGTTTATTTTGCAATTACGAAAAACATGAAGATAAGAAATAACACAAACGTTAAATGTGATTTACAAAACTGAATAAATTGTTTTGATGACGAATTTCGAGTATTTCCAATGAAAACGTGATGTTTTTTATTTCAAACGTATTGCAGAATCGAATGCGTGTGTTCTAAGAAGGAGAAATTGAAAAAATTGAATTTCGTCGATTACAACGCCATCTATCAGGAACCGAACAAAATATTTCATTCAAATCATACGTACTTTTAGTCGTAGAAGTCGCTTCCTATCTTGGTTTAAAAGTTGCCCCCGCCCCACCTACAAAGCGGGGGTGGGGGACTATTTTTCTTGCACTAATGTATTTCCCCCGCGGTATAATAATTAAATTTTGAATATGGAAATTTTTTCCGTAGAGTGGCGATTTTTCGAGATATTTGATCGTCTCAGTTTAAAAGAAACACCCGGTATATGCGCACACATTACTTTAACTAATTTAATTAAAATCTGTATAGAGAGTTCAAGGAAATTTTATTAAAAAATTTTGATGTTACTGTTTCTAGCTGGGAATATTATGGCATCGTGCTATGTACCAAATCAAATATGTATGTGTTTTTAGAATCAAAATTTTATGTATTTGGAAGCATCAATATAATTATTCTGAAAATTTGCAAATTAAAATTCATCAATAAACCGAATTGATTAGAATTCATAAAATACGTACAATATTTTTATAAATTGTGTTCGGGCTTGGTTAATTGTACAGTGCCTGCACCATTATGTTCAAAGATGCTAGGTATTACGTCATGTAATCTACGCGAGCAACACGTAAAATATATAACGTAGATTAATTACCTAGCAGTGTTTTTTATCAACGTTAACAATTAAACTAATCTTTTATTGGTATGGCTACTACAATCTTAAACATTATATTAATTCGATTAATTCATTAGCAAGGTTGACATAAGTACTTATATAGATAAGCATAAACTTGTGTGGGGTTGCTGCACCAGGGTCCAGTTCCCCTGAGGTATGATGATATTCATTCGGTTAGCTCATTGGTTCGTTTGAGCCGTCTTACTTCGTTTGTACTATCCAGTAATTGTACGGCCTCAACATTGGTGTGGATGAGAAGTCCCTTTTCATGTTTGATGGCATATTCGCGGATGACGTCATCTATCAATTGTATTTGTAAATCATTGTGTATTTTCATGTTAGTCACAAATCGGTAAACGTTGGTGACCATTCGAAGAAATTTCTTTTGGCTTCGTTGGATAATCTCTCTATTGAACTTATAAATACAACCCCATAGCTGCGCACCATACATCCATACTGGTTTAAAGATGGTGTGGTAAATTAGTCTTTTGCAATGCAGGTTCATTTTGGAATGATGCTCAATTAACCAGTACTTTTGACGTTGTTTTAATCGTATTTGTTCAGCTTTTTGTCTCACGTGTTGTTTCCAGTTTAGCCTTGTGTCTAGATGCAGGCCAAGGTATTTGGCCGGTTCCGCCTGCGACACTAGTACCCCGTTGATGTATATGTCCTGGTTGATATTTTTGGGTCTGAGTGTAAATGTCACATGGGTTGATGTAAGCTCATTAAGCGCGTTTTTCCAATCAATCGTCCATTTAGTAACGTTGTTCATTACTCGTTGAAGATTTTCCACTGCCCTTTGTTGAGATTCGTCTATTGCCATTATAACAGTGTCGTTAGCAAACGCACCAATGAATGTTTTATTCGTTGTATAGGTATGTCTGTAGCGTACAGAAGGTAGAGGAGTGGTCCTAATACGTTTTCCTGCGGAACTTCCACTATATAGCGTCGGATAATTAACTCCTCGTGGCAAACCCTATCAAAGACCTGCCATACATCCAGAAATACAGCGTGGAATTATTTCTTTTCTCTAACGCTTGCTCTATCACCGTAGTGACTCGATGGACTTGATCTATTGTGGAGTGGTTACTCCTAAATCCAAATTGAAAATCAGGAACGTTTACCATTGGCTTGAGACGTTTCAGAAGTAGTTTTTCAAATAGCTTTGATAAGGTCGGGAGCAGTGAGATTGGTCTGTACGATGTAACTTCTTGATCTCGTTTGCCTGGTTTCTTCAGCATAATTATTTGGGCCGTTTTGAAACATTTGGGTACATACTTCAACCTCATACAGGCATTAAATAAGTATGTGATCATGATGATTGCTTTACGTGATAGTTCCTTGAATAGACCTGGTGATATTTCATCAATTCCTGGTGCCTTTTTTTGATTAATCCTGACTTGGTTGATAAACAGGTGTTGCGTCGATGTTGGATTGAATGTCATGGGGTTGAAATACTGGTGCTAAGTGTTGAGCCACGAGTTCCGCTTTTTCTTTGTCTTGTCGAACCCAACTACCTTGAGCATTTCTTATGGGTGGTATCTTAAGTAGTTGTTGAAGCAATTTTGTTTAAATTTTTGATTAGCCTATTGTCTTTGTTACTTATCCGATTGAAAGCTGTTTTATCGATGGGATTTCTGATGAGATGCTATATTCTCCTTTCTTCTTTCCTTGATTTGTTCCCTGATCTCAGCAGGGTATATGACGTCCATGTTCGATTTTTCCTTTAATTCTGGAGTAGCGAGGATGGCGTCTCTTCGAGTGTATTCAATGAAATTCTTTGTTGTATGTTCCAATTCCTCATTACTTTTGATACTCACTTTTAATTCAACTAGCTCTTCTAACTTTTCTCTGAAGAGATTCCAATCCGTAAATGTATTAGTAATGTTTCGCTTTTTTTGTTTTTTTGATTACTATAGCGCTTACTGACAACAGTACAGGAATGTGATCAGATGTTAAGACGTTAATCCCTTCGGCTCTAGTGTAGCTGGATGAAATACTCTTTATGATAAAGAAATCAGGTAGATCTGGAGACAGATATTCACATTTGTTTTCATGAATGGCATTAAACAGAGCATTTCCGTTTCCAGGAGAAATTATCCTGTAATCCTGTGTTATTGTTGTTTGAGGTTTAGCTGCTTTGGTTTGTAATCGATGTACTACGCTTGTTCTATTACTCTGTTGACTTTCAATTTTGTTTCGATATACAGGGCATCCTTTATAGTTGCAGTATGTCCTTCTTGATGACAAAGAGCACATGAAGGTTCGCTATTTGGTTGTTTTCATCACATTTCACGATTTGGTTTGTCGATAGCAAAAACTCTTGATATGTCTTGTTGGGTGGCTCAACTTTAACTGTTCAGTATGCAAGTTTCTTGAAGTTGAATACTTCTTTATTGTTGTATTTTTGTTTTAAATCGATCTAAAACATTGGAAAGTGTTTCCTGACTTTTACACCATCAATTGTGACCATTTTGAATATGTTCGTAACACCTGCGACTTCATGTCCCATTTTTTCTAAGTATCCTTTAATTTCATCATGACTAATGGATGATGGTAGGCCTCTGATAACCACTCTATAAGCCTTTTCACTCTTCAGGTGATAGGTGTGATATTCGATATTTTTTTGGTTGGTGGCTGGGTTAATTTTTTAATTCTCCCAATAGTTTTAGACATTTCTGTAGTCATTTTCATTTTGAACGGTCATTTCAATGTCGCTGTTTGAAAGCGACTTAAAACTAGTTGGTTCATTAGTGGTTTCTATTATTTTTTGTCGAAAATGTTCGAAATTGTTGATGTTGCTCACGTTAATGGGTGGAGGCAGTGGTATTTTTTTGTTTTTCTGTTCAATGTTATTGTTCACAATTTGTTTAGTATGTTTTGGAGGTGTTTTCGTTTTTGTGCGCCTACGTTTTTTGGTATTTCTGTTATCAGTACTGCCAACTTCGTTTTCCAATTTTTCTTCATCCATGCAATATCTCTCTTGACTCAGAGCATTGAATCTATTATTCTATTGAAAAACTGGAAGTTTCCGCAGCAACCAGTTGCAATTATTTGAATGATCGTTGATGGATCGATTGATGTTGAACAGTTGATGGCTGATTTTGATTAGAACACAGATTTTTAACTCGTGCTGAATCCTCAGCTTTGTTTTTTTAACCTTTTCTTTTAGTGTAGAGTTTTTTCGTTTAAGCTCAGCAACTTCGTTGCTCAGCAGCGTGATCAGTTTCTCCATTTTTTGAAATATATTCAACAGATCCTCGCTGTTTATAATATTTGCTGATGTAGTCGGAATTTGTTCTGACACTGATGTTTTTTTTTTCAGTGGAGACTGTTTCTTTTGCAAATATGAATTTGTTATTTTTCATTGGAGATCTGAGCGTCATAGAGCTCCTTTGGAATGAAAATTGTTCCTCGTTACTCATTTGAGCGTTGATATCCTTTATTTGGAATATCATTAGAATGCTTATTTTGGATATCATTAGAATGTTCTAGCAATGTTTGGGCCTCCCCCTAGAATCCATGGGATTGACCGGATTTTATGTTCCCTGGTTATGCACCAGATTGTCTTCCTCAGAATTCATAAAGGCCAATCTCCATAGAGCGTGAATTTACCAATGTTGATATTGGTATACCACCTTAATTTAAATTGACAAAAAACTCATCGACCCAATAATTTTGGCCGGGAGTGTATATAAAATAATTTTTAAAAAAAAAACCTAACACTGCACTGTTAATTTTTTCACAATATGTACTAATATAAAATAATTAAAATGATTCTACAATCAGAGCACTTTTTGACTATTTTTACTTCATCGATTTCATGTTCAAACACCACATCGAGTTGAAAGTGAAAATAATTAAAATAATGTCAACAAGCTACGATATATTAGCGATTTGAAATCGAATGCGCCAGTTCGCAGGTCTATTTTGTCAAAGAGCAATTCACTTAAGACGTATGTAAGAAAAAATTAAAGAAAGATTCAATTAAATCGGATATCTGCACATACCATACTAAAGTATGATTTATCTAGAGGCCATTTTTTCATTTGTTTCTTTTTGAAAATTGACACAAGAGCATAGTGTGAAACTGTCATGGTATTTTTATTCAGTATTGTTTCAGTCACAGCGTTCTGTGAGCAATGTGTTTCGTGCGCAAGTTATAGTTGACATAATCGGCCTGTCGTGACCACTATTTAGCAGCCTATACATACAATATACAACTTGTTGTACAACTTGGTTTTGTTTATAGATACATTTTTCGGTGTATGGTGTGGTTTTACAGCCAATTTAACGGTTGTCTAATCGGTTGTAGTAAAATCAAAACGTTTTAATTTTAAGTAGGCGGAGCTAATGGTTGTTCAACAAGTTGAACTGTGTATGGAATAGTTTATAAACTAACAATAGAAATTGACACCTAAAATGTCAAAGTAAAATGTCAAGTAAAAAAATAAAATAAAAAATGACGATACCTAATACTCAAGAATGGCGGAGTTTTTTTTTTTTGATAAATTTGAAGAAAAGTCAATGTTATAGCAAAGCAGCAGTGAACATTACAAAAATAAATTCCTTAAAATGAAAGCGTGGAAGGAATTAGTGGTAGAATTAAAGCGAAAAATAACTAATATTAGAACTGGTTACCGTAGAGAAAGGAAAAAAATAATTGCGAGTGAAAAATCGGGAGCAGGGTTTGACGATATATACACACCATCATTATGGTATTTTCATAAATTAGATTTCCTAAAGGATCAAGAAATGCCAGTAGAGGGAACATCATCAATGGATTCTGATTAAATTCTGGAAATTTCTATTTTGGTAATTCAAGAATTACAAAAGAATTATTTAAATATTAATGTATATCATCATTATATATTTGTTTTGTCTGAATCTGTCCCAGATTGATGGGCTTGTAGTTATAGAAAATTAAATGCTGAACAGCAAATTTTAACAAAAAAATTAATTGATGGAGTATTATTACTAAGTCAATTAAAAAAACTCTCATTGCCCAATACTGTATTCACACCAGAAACCCTATGTATGTCTCCACCAGCCAGGTCCGAAACTCCATACAGGAGTAGATCATCAACTCTGCTGCAGTATTCCGATCATACTCATATTCCAAGACAACCACAATTTTTTTTATCTGATGATTCGAATACAGTAACAACATTACCAACCCAAATTAGTTGTTCTTCAATTACGTCGGGAACTGCATGTATTCAAACATTTTCTCGACAATCAACTTCACTGAATTTCAAGCACCAAATTCATACTGCAAAACTTTGTTTTAACTAAGGATGCTGTGATTCTGTCATCGGGAGAAATTAGAAACGGAACAAATCAAAGCCTATACATGATCTTTTGAGTGATGACCAATTTTCTTAGAATTTTTTTAAAATAATGTATTATTTGAAAATATTATGAATTTCTTGACATATTGGAATTAAGGCCTAGAAGTGCTTTTTCATGGGAAGATGAAGTTGATGCTGTGTTATGTTAATGTAAATTGTCCCCTGTTTCTTTTTTAAATAATTATGAAGACAACAATACGACAGATGTAACTTTTTCCGGACTTAAATTTATTGTTGTATGAAGTAGCCGAAATTGCGATGATAAAATGCCAAATGCCAACAAAAACAAATGGTAGAATATGGGCATCAAGAAACAGAGCTGAGGGATTTCTCCATTATTTAGTTTTTTGATTAATTTTGTGTTTGACCAAACTCCTCCGTCGGAAATTCTTCCATTTATTGCAACGTCCACTATTAGGAACTCAGACTCGGCGGTAACTACTGCCATCAGGACTACGCTAAATGTCTTTTTATAATTGAAATAAAAGGATCCTTGACTTTCAATTTTCTGCAGGATTTGGTAACTAAAATAAATGCAAAATTATTGATAATGTACTAAATTAATTGCATCACATGTTTCAATAACAATTTTTCCCATGGCTTGTGGTGAAACCGTGTATGTAAACTTCACATCCTCGATGAATTCCCAGTTGCTAAGAATTTCAATGTAATAGAAAGTCGGGTCTCTATCGAAATTGCATCTCGTATGAATGTGTCCTATTTTTTTATAAAAGGAGAAAGCTTTTCCAAAAGATCATTGAAGCAATCTTCATTCATTCGCATATAGTTTTTATAGCCAAACGTGTCTGATTCTCTTATTTTTTTTAACAATTTCGCGTTCGAATATTGTTCTTTATCCGCTAACCACTCTTTCAGCCATTTTCTATTTTTCCCATTTTTGTTTTTTTCGTTAGACGATTCGGTAATCACCATTAACACAATAACGTTATAAATATTTTTAATTTAAACAATTAATTAAAAAAAATTAATGGTAGCTACGAGGTTGTACAACAACTTGAATAATGTATGGGCTTTTGTGGTTATTTACAGTATTGGATAATACGCGACCAAATAGATGGTTTGGTGTGGTTTATGGGCCTGTGAAATCATTGGTTCATAATTTCTTAAAAAATGATGACGGATTATATTTGGTTAAAAGAAGATGGCGCTACTTGTCATACAATGCACTTATTGAGAAATCATGATGACGAATAATTAATTGCATGGTTCAGATCGATGAATTGGCTATATTTAGATCGTGTGATACCACACCTCCAGACTTTTTCTTTGGGGCTACGTCAAGTCCAAAGTCTATGTGGATAAACCAGCTATACACTTGAGGCATTGGAAGCCAAATTACGCTTGTCATTCACAACTCGAAATGCCCGAGCGCGACATCCAAAATTGGATATTCAGAAAGGACCATCGCCCAGTTGCGGCCAACATTTGAAAGAAGTAAAAAACAATTAGCATGAAATGTTCTTACGAATGATAATAAAGATTCCACCATTAAATTGAACTCTTTGAGTTTTTTTGCAAAAATCACCTTTAGGTTTCGTTATTACGGATAAAATCACGCACATGTTATTTGGTACTTCCATACTTGGTAGTATGACTGAAACTTTCCACTAATGCATCCGCCATTCATCTTCAGCACTCTTTTCACTATAGCCCAATATTCGATCTTTGAAAAACATTTGGACTCAGTTTCTTTAAGAGAATATCAATTTAATGATTCTCGTACAAATTATTGCTTCTTTAGAGTTGACGAATTAGCGGCAAAATACGTCATTATGAAAAATGTGACAAAAATCTGGCTCCAAAAACCTGGAAATTGTAGGTCAAATCATATACATTTTTTTCCAAATGTATCTAACTTGAATGGCTTATATCGGGTTTTCCATTTGGGAATTGAAATCTTTGAAATTGCACTGTGAACGCACCCTTAAGCAAATAACCAAACTGTCAGTGTCAAACCATTCAGTAAAGAAAACATTTTCATCATAGTGCAGTACGCGAACCAACAACGTTTACTACAAAATTTCTGAGTCGATAATTATCGTCCCGCAGTAAACAAACAATTCATAGTCTAGTGAAAAAATTTAGTCTAAATATTCGCTCCTGGATGTTCCCATGCCTGTGGGACAATGGGCTGGTCGAAGTGCCGAGAATATTGCTGCCGTTCAAGCGTTCGTCGCTCAGACCGCACTTTGGCGAATTTTGCGAAAGGACCTTGGCTTGCACCCTTATAAGATCAAGTTAACACAAGAACTAAAGCCATTCGATCATATGAAGCGACGTACGTTCTCGAAATGTTGGAAGAAGATGAACAATTTCATCACAAAATCATCTTCAGTGATGAAGCGCATTTTTGGCTAAACTGCTTCATCAACAAACAGAATATGTGTTATTGGTCATGTGAAAACCCTCATATGCTTCAATAAACATCACTTCATCCACCAAAAAAAAAACTGTATGGTATATGGTATTTATGCTGGTGGTGTCATTGGACCGTCATGTTACAGTCAATGGAAATCACTACAGAGACATATTGCAACGCTATGTCTTTGGTTGGTTGCATGAGGTAGACCTTGATAATGTGGTTTCAACAAGACGGTGTGACGGTGCGGGTCTAACAATCGACTTAATGAAATCTAAATTCGATAAACGTATTATATCCAAACATTCTCTTGTCGATACCGCCTAGGTCGTGTGACTTAACACCTGTAGCCCCATTTTTTAAACCGACCGCGTTAAAAGAGGAGCCAATTTTTAACGTGAAATAGTGGCCGTTTCCATTGAAATGTGTGGCCGGGTCATCGAAAATTGGGTTCAACGAATCGTGCAACCTGCAAACATGCCCGTGGTGGACATTAGAACGATCCAATTTTTGATCTGATTAACTGTTTCAAAAACAATTTAACGTATTTCATCATCCATCTGAACCAGGGATGGGCGAGGTAGATTACGCCGTGTAATCTACGCGGTTGTCGACACGTGTCGTTTTTTGTCAACGTCGACAATTAAAATAATATCAACAACCTACGATATTTTAGCGATTTGAAATCGATTGCGCCCGTTCACGGGGGTATTTTGTAAAAGCGTTCATCTAGAGGTGATTTTTCATTTGTTTCTTTTTGACAAATGACGCATGAATAGTTTCAAATTGTCATCGTGCTTTTTTTTATTCAGTATTGTTTGGCATTTCATCATGGAAAGACTGAGCCCGGCATAGCGTCTACAAGTTGTTAAGCTTTATTACGAAAATCAGCGTTTTGTGAGGAATGTGTTTCGTGCGCTTAGACCAAGTTACGGTTGACATAATCCATAACCATCGAACAGTTTGAATCCCAGTTGACAGTATTGGATGATACGCGACGGTTTGGTGTGGTTTATGGGCTTGTGAAATCAATCGTCCTTATTTATTCAAAAATCGTTATTGCGCCATGGCAACGGAATATTTGCTGCCTGAAATTGAAACCCGACCTCGACGACATTGGTTGGACTGACAATGAGGTTCTAAGAAGTCGACGCTATTTGCCATGCAGGGCACGAAGCAATGTACTTATTAAAAAATCATGTTGGCGAGCAATTAATTGCACAGTTCGGATCGTTGATTTGGCTATTTAGATCGTGTGATACCGCTAGACTCTTTTCTTTGGGGCTACACAAACTCCGAAGTCTATGTAAATAAACCAGCTAGATTTGAGGCATTGGAAGCCAACATTACTCGTGTCATTCGCCAAATACCATTCGATATTCTCGAACGCGTCATCAAAAATTGGACTTTGAGAAATGGCTATCGCAGTTGCGGCCATCATTTGAAAGAAGTAATTTTTAAAAAATAAATGGCAAGAAATGTTCTTTCGAATGATAATATGTAAAGTTTCCATTCGATTAAAATGAATTTTTTGAGTTTTTTAAATTTTTGCACACATCACCTCTATAGTTTTGGTTATTACGGATAAAATCACGAACATGTTGTTTGATGCTCCTTATTTCTGGCATACCTGCCGTGGTTACTTTTGCACTTCGGCGCTTTTGCCTTTATAACCCCTGTATGAGTATTCTTCGCATTGAAGTTACCACCATTGGAGCCGTTTTTCCGATTTTCCTGCGAGTTGTTCTATACCGTTCCACCGTTAGAGGGCCCCACTCTATATAACGCTATATATGGTTTTTTTGAGTCATTTTAATAATTTTGTTATGGATAAACATCCGCTCCTTTTGAAAAGATAGATTTAAATGGCCACCTTTTAGTTTAGAACTAACTGACAAAGCCACTCTAGGAATTGTCTATATTATCGACGTTGCCAACGTTGTTGGCGTTGTCTATGTTGTTGCCGTTGTCTACGGGTTGTCGACACGTCAATGTGGAAAATAATATATGACGCGTAAATGCCCATCCCTGATTATGTAACAATAGTTATTTACATAAATTTATAAATAAAATAAATTAATGTTAAATTTATTTAAGTAAATGCAGTTTTAACAATATTTTATACAAACGCAAAATTAAATTATTGGGATTCCTTAATATTGCCCCCGCTACTGTTTTTATTTTACTTTATAATTTCAAAGTTATCAAATTAAATTTAAAATTTTCTTAGAAATAAAATCCAACACCAACAACGCGATGTGAAAAAACAAAACAGGTGTTTTAAGTTCACAAGCTTTTTTTGCAATTTGTTGATGTTGTTGTTTGCCTTTCAGTTTACTTGCTGCATACTTGATGATTATTTACATTTTTTCTTTGATGATGAAAAACAACAAACAAACAAACCAACCAACAACGCTAAAAAAAATGTTATTTTGTGACAACAAAACATAAAACGGTATAATCATAAATTAAGTTATGTTAAAATATTCGTTTATTTGTTGTTTTTTTTTTTTTTTGCTTTATCTGGAGCTTTTTCGTTTCGTTATGGAATTACGAAAATATGATTGTTTTGTATGCCCTGGCAAAATAAAGTCAACAATTTAATATTATAACATAAATAGTTGAACTTATATAGGTATATACAGGTTCGACCACTGGATTGTGAATAACACAACCGATTCGAATTCATTCACACTCTTTCAATGATTACTTCCTACTAGAGTAACTAGACCATTCCTGAAGAATCTAGACACAAGGATGTCGTAACATTACCCTTTACCTAATTCTGATTCGTCCCGGACAGGATTCAATTCCCCTTCCCTGTAGAGTGCTAATCAGTTTTCCTCGCTACCGTTTTGTAATCCGATAAACTACGTCATTTATCTTTATGATGATGGTGCGTAAGGTTCTCCCCATGATTATTGCTGGTTAAGTAAAACCCCTCTTCCGTTGCAAATTGATGCGCTATACTAAATCTCCTACTTTGAAAGCATTGATATTTACTTGCATGTCACTCCGAATCTTCATCCAATCACCTGACAACTGTAATCTCTCCCATGCAACTGTTTCCGAGGTAAGTGGGAACGCGCTTTGCCCGCTGGCGCTGATCCACTACTAGGTAAGGTTAGGTAAGGGTGGCCGTTCTAAAGTACTATAGCATAGACACAAAATTAGGCCGTAATTGTACCACATTCGAGCTACCTCCTATTCACTCTTTCAACCATCCTGACTTACCAAGAAGCGCTGAAAGTTCCTGACATCGAACTTACTTAGATCCGTCAGGTCGTCCAAAGGGGAAGTTCGGATAAATTTTGTTCCACTGTACGCTAAACTAGGACAGGTGCAGAGCAAGTGGAGCACAGTTTCCTCGTCCTCCTCATCACCGCTAGCTGCGGTAGAAATCATGTGCCAGAGCACCCAGTCTATGTACTCCAATAAGAGAATGTCCCGTTATAGCTCCCACGACCATACCAATATAGTGCCGTCGAAGCAATATAAGGCGTGCTGTACCCTTGCGGGCCAGCTAATCTACCTTTACATTCCCTGCGATATTGAAGTCCCGTGGCACAAACGAAGATGGATGTTGAACTGATCAGCCATCTCATTTAAAGATGCCAGACAGTTCTGTGCTACCTTCGACGTTAGGGAGTAGAGTTTTAATAGCAACCTAGCTGTCCGTAAAAATGCGAATATCTACCAGTCCATGACTTCCATTATCGCGATAAGTTCAGCTTGAAAAACACCGCAAAATTCGGGAAGACGAAAAGAAGTTGACCCCTAAAGATTTAAAGCTCACATCTATAGATGACGAAGGTGTAGCAGCTCGAATATTCGACTCACCGATATTCGATTCTGCCACAAACAAAACAATTAGTGAAATTCAAATATAAACCAACTTATTTGAATTAAGCGTTCACTAACCCCATCACATATCCATCTATCCAACCACCACTATCTAATAACCGAACCATTACTATAAAACATTTATAGTAAAACAAGTCCGCCATCTAACAACATCACCACGAACAACAATGTTCGGTGATGCAATAATAATCCACTGCACTTAACATAAGTGCAATGTCGACCGTCGCCGGCGCATCTGTTCCCTCTCCAAAATACGACATGTATTTTGGACACGAAGGCGACGTCACACAGTCAAACACAACTTATACAACATTCAAACCTAAAACAACACGTCAACAACAAAACAAATAAAAATTAGAGCCGTTCATCTTTTTTATATGGAAATACTTTTGTGGAACAACGTGGTGGTGAAAATAAAATTTATTAGAATTAATTTTGTTAACTACAATTAAAAACAAATAAAAACAAATTATAAAAATTATTACAAAAATAAATAAAGTTAATTTAATTAATTAAAAACAACAAATAACCAAACTAAATAATAAACAATTGTGAATTTTAATGGAATAAAATTGTTAGTTAATTTACTTAATTGGGACGTCCAATATTAAAATACGAGCAGGCTTGCAACCCCAAAATTGGTGACCATCGACGGCGGTTTTTATCGCCAAATTAAAAATACAAAACAAAGAAATATATATTTTTTTATTGCGCACACATTTGTAGGAGTCTGGCACGTATATACCGTGCCAGGCACATGGTACGTATATAAATACATACAAAAACAAATATACAAAATAACACAAAACGTTTCTTTTATTTTTGGGGCAAATTTATTCAATAAGCCAACAACCCACCACGCAACAGCGGGCAGACAGCAAAACACGTGGTGAACGGAATAACCCACCACGCAACAGCGGGCAGACAGCAAAACACGTGGTGAAGGGAACAATACCTCCCACGCAACGCGGGATAAACCGGTGAAGCGACCAACCCTCACCGCAACGACCAACAACAACAGCAGCAGCATCATCAGCGTACAAAAATCCAGATAAGAGTTTTTTTTATTTTTTTATTAGTAACAAATATTTTTTTTCTCATTTTTCTTATAAATTTTTTTAATTATTAATAACATTTCAAAAATTTTTAACGTAAAATCACTTTTTTATTAAAATTTTTTAACGTAGAATCATTTTTTCTGTACAATTTTATATATTTTTCACCACCACATTGCCACCCATCCATAGTCTCACACCCTGGTCGTTTTCTCGCTATTTTTAAATTTATTTTTTTTAAATTTCAACGAGCCCCCCCAATATAAGGTAGGACGCAAGGAACTCCATATTCGGGGGTATCTCGCATCGGGCGTTAAAAGAAGGAGCATCCCGGCCTTCAAACCATTCACTACACGGTAACCATTCCGCTTAATTTTTCATTTTTTGGTCAATTATTTTTTTACACGGTAACCATTCCGCTTTAAAAGTGTTGTATTGTTGTATTTTTATTGTTTTATTGGTTTGTGCAAAATGTCGGATGATGAAAAAGATCAACCACAAAAAATGGACACCACGCCTCAAGGCGCTAGTCCACAAATAGAGATCGCGGCATCACATCAGCGAATTACAATACAACCTTTCTGGCCACAAAGAGCAAACACATGGTTTCAGCTCGCCGAAATACAATTCGGACTGCAAGGTATATACGCTGATAAAACCAAGTACCTGCAAACATTATCAGCCTTGCAACCAGAAACGTGCGATGTGATCTCGGATCTCCTCCTCAATCCGCCGACAACCAACCAATACAACACATTAAAGCAAACGCTGCTAGAACGACTAGCACCATTGGGCGAACGTCAGCTGGAACAATTGCTTTCAGGACAGCAATTAGGCGACCAAAAACCATCTGACGCTTTACGGCACGTACAAACACTGGCTAACAACAATTTTAATGAAAATATCATTAAATCTTTGTGGGTACGTAAAATGCCGGAGTTGATTCGCATAGCGCTGGTAGCACAGCCCGAATCCTCCACCACACAAACGTTAGCCAAGATAGCCGACAAGATGTATGATGTCATAAACATCACATCTCAAAGCGTCAGTCAAGTCAATGCACCATACCGGCAATCAAGAGAACGCAGTGGAGACAGAACTCCCCGTTCAGCAACAGCAACAAACACACTCGAACAAAGACTGTCGAGAATCGAGTCCAGACTTGACGGGTTACTCAGAGGTCGAAGCCGTTCGCGTGGACGACGAGCTCCCTCACGCAATCGAACCCGCAGTCCCAGCAACAACATATACCAACATGGTAAATGCTGGTTCCACACAAAGTTTGGTAGAGCCGCCAGAAAATGTACGCCACCGTGCAATTTCACCACGTCGCAACCATCGACGTACGCGGCCGCCGTAAAGATGGACATTGACCACCAAAAAAACTGTTAGAGTCACGGGTTGAGAGCAACATGCCTCCCCTGACCACAAACACACCCTATACGTCACGTTTGTTTGTGTACGACAAACACAACAAACTCACCTACCTAGTCGACACTGGCGCTGACCTTTCGGTTATTCCAGCAATGAATATCAAAATGAATTACACATTAGCTAATCGAAATTCAAATCTAGTCTTATCGGCTGCCAATGGTTCAATCATCCACACGTACGGCACAAAATTGCTTAACGTGGATATCGGACTCAAACGAACCTTCACGCATGCTTTCATACTAGCTGCAGTGAACCGTCCGATCATTGGCGCCGATTTTCTAAGCAAATTCGGACTTCTTGTCGATGTCAAACACAAACGGCTAATTGACCCAGCTACAAAGCTGTCCATAAACGCCACAATGGTTCGTGTTAACACACCAACACCGATCCATTTTAACATCGACAACGGCTACGGCACTCTGCTCAAAAAGGACCCACTACTTACAGCAGAGCCGAACTACAAAATGCCAGTCCGACACAACGTGGTTCATCACATCGTCACGGAAGGCCATCTGCCCGTGTCGAGACCACGCAGACTAGATTCGGTGCGACACAAAGCTGCACAAGCAGAATTTCAACACATGGTGGAATTAGGGATTTGACGAACATCGACATCTTCCGTCTCTTGTCCACTTCACATGGTCAAGAAGAAAGATCAAGACTGGAGGCCATGTGGGGACTATCGGCGTTTAAACACGGTTACGATACCGGATCGCTACCCGATACCCCACATTCAAAACTTCACCATGCACTTGCATGGCTGCAAAGTTTTCTCCAAACTTGATCTCATCAGAGGTTATCACCACATTCCCGTGGCACCTGAAGACGTTTTCAAAACGGCAATCACAACACCATTTGGCCTCTTCGAATACACCCGAATGCCATTTGGATTACGCAATGCCGCACAAACGTTTCAGCGCTTCATGAACGAAGTCGTTCGAGATCTCGACTTCGTTTTCGTCTACATAGACGACATTCTTGTGGCATCTCAAACTGAGGAGCAACACAAACTCCATCTGGAAACACTTTTCCAACGACTTGTCGAGTTTGATGTTCACATCAAGAGCTCAAAATGCGTCTTCGGCGCATCCACTCTTGATTTCCTCAGCCACAAGATCACCGCTAATGGCATCCTTCCGTCACAAGACCGAATCAATGCCATTAAAGAATTCCCAGCTCCAACATCAATCAAGAGTATTCAGCGATTCATCGGCATGGTCAACTACTACCACCGATTCATACCAAAGCTCGCTGAAATACTCAACCCAATTCACAGCCACCTGGCAGTACTACTACGTAAGCCCAAAACCGCCAAGAACTTCTCTTGGCCTGACGAATGTCAACACGCATTCACGTCACTCAAGGCTGAATTGGCACGCACAACACTCTTGTCACATCCACTGAGCGACTCAAAGCTCAGCATAACTACTGATGCATCAAACACTGCTGTCGGAGCAGTCATGCAACAGTACAACGACAAGTGTTGGGAGCCCCTGGGATTCTTCTCAAAGAAGCTCTCGGATGCCGAAAAGAAATACTCTGCATTCGATCGGGAATTACTCGCAATATATCTAGCAATCAAACAATTCAGATATTTTGTCGAGGGTCGGGACTTCACAATTTACACCGACCACAAGCCTCTCACTCGAGCAATTCAGTCTAAAACTGAACGCAATCCAAGGCAAGCACGCCACTTGGATTATATTAGTCAATTTACCACGGACATCCAGCATGTTCAAGGTACCGAAAACGTTGTCGCGGATACACTTTCGCGCACAACATCAAACGAAACGGCCACAGTCGAGACTCACTTCGACTGCAACAAGATCGCACAAGCGCAAAAAGCAGACTTAGAACTTCAGAATATACTTTCTGGTTCCACATGTCACGCCAGTTCATCACTGCAACTGGAGCTTTTCAAACTACCTGGCCTCGAACTATACTGCGAAACATCTACGGGTGCAAATCGCCCGTACATCGCAGAGCAACTACGTCGAACCATCTTCGACACACTACACGGTATCTCACATCCTGGTGTCCGCGCAACTCGTAATTTGATTACTGCTCGATACTTTTGGCCAAGCATCAACAAAGACGTGACCCATTGGGCACAAGCATGCTTATCTTGCCAAAAATCGAAAGTCCAGCGACACACAAAATCGCCTCTTGGACAATTCGCAATTCCACCTGGTCGATTCGAGCATATTCATTTGGATGTCGTAGGACCACTTCCTCCATCCAATGGATACTCATATCTACTCACCTGTGTCGATCGTTTCACTCGATGGCCAGAAGCGTACTGCATGAGCGACATGTCTGCAGCAACCATTGCCACCACATTCGTTCAAAACTACGTATCACGATTTGACGTTCCACTTGACATCACCACTGATCAAGGAACCCAATTCGAGTCGAAGCTTTTCTCGGAGTTAACGAAACTCCTCGGCTCGCATCGTATACGTACAACGGCTTACCATCCGGCTCAAAGCTGCTCTCAAGGCCCGAGGCAACACAATTCACTGGAGCTCCGAAATACCAATCGTTCTACTTGGTATTTGAGCAACGGTTAAAGAAGATCTGAAGTGCTCACCAGCCGAAATGGTTTACGGTCAAACCATCAAGCTACCCGGTGCGTTCTTCGTCGAACATCCTCTACCGTCTCCATCCACAACTGACACAGTCATCGACCAACTCCGCACCACCATGCAAAATCTTATCCCCACGGCAACAAGACCAACGAATGAAAGCAACATATTCGTTCCAAAATCGCTCAACAATTGCGATTACGTCTTTGTCCGGGTTGATAAGGTTCGAACTGGATTACAATCTCCATACGATGGGCCATACAAAGTTATACGCCGCTTACGCAAGCAATTCATTGTCTCAATCAAAGACAAACACCACTCAATCTCCATCGACAGATTGAAACCGGCGTACGGTATTCTCAACACAGCTGATCAAATATCAGCCAGCAAACGATATAAAACCGTCCGGTTCAACGTATAACGTCTCAAAACCCATGGTTTCTCATCTGGAGAGGGGGTACTGTAGCAGCTCGAATATTCGACTCACCGATATTCGATTCTGCCACAAACAAAACAATTAGTGAAATTCAAATATAAACCAACTTATTTGAATTAAGCGTTCACTAACCCCATCACATATCCATCTATCCAACCACCACTATCTAATAACCGAACCATTACTATAAAACATTTATAGTAAAACAAGTCCGCCATCTAACAACATCACCACGAACAACAATGTTCGGTGATGCAATAATAATCCACTGCACTTAACATAAGTGCAATGTCGACCGTCGCCGGCGCATCTGTTCCCTCTCCAAAATACGACATGTATTTTGGACACGAAGGCGACGTCACACAGTCAAACACAACTTATACAACATTCAAACCTAAAACAACACGTCAACAACAAAACAAATAAAAATTAGAGCCGTTCATCTTTTTTATATGGAAATACTTTTGTGGAACAACGTGGTGGTGAAAATAAAATTTATTAGAATTAATTTTGTTAACTACAATTAAAAACAAATAAAAACAAATTATAAAAATTATTACAAAAATAAATAAAGTTAATTTAATTAATTAAAAACAACAAATAACCAAACTAAATAATAAACAATTGTGAATTTTATTGGAATAAAATTGTTAGTTAATTTACTTAATTGGGACGTCCAATATTAAAATACGAGCAGGCTTGCAACCCCAAAAAAGGTATAGCGTAGTCGGTAGTTTCCGGAATACCCCTGTTTCATAGGATAGATGTGTATCCTACAGGTCCACATAGATATGAATTTCAAGCTACTCGGCCGCAATGTCCATTGGAATGAGATGAAAAAAATCTCCAGAGCTTGAGTAGGTGTGCTCCTGAGAGAAAATAGAAAGTAATGCTTTGGGTTCAAAGTATCATTAAAAACGTATTTTGGGTGGTACACTTTTATAATTTTATTGAGAAGCGCAGGTTTTTGGGTGGTGAACCTCTTTGATAGTAAAATGTCTATATTTGAATTAAACTATAGTTACAAAGCTCCAAATTTCGTCATATTTGAATTAAAGCATCTAATTTAATATTGTTTCTATTTGTTGTCCGGTTCTAGTTATATGGCGACCCTAGTATATCGGAAATTTTTTCATTTCTCCTTATTATTGGGCTTATAAATGATCTGAAATCTGGTAATTGTACAATATGTTAAAATTACATCGCTTAACAGAGAGAATTGGAGGTTTTTTAGTAAATTTACTTAGGTTATTTAGGTCTGTAAAAGTACCGAATTAGCACTGATAGAATTTTTAAACGTTAGTACAGTTTTTATTGGCATTAAATGGGCGGTTTGGTTTTAGAGGTGTACCACTTAATTTGTTTAAATATTTTCTCAGTGATAAAACATTCAAAGTGAAAACCGTGCTACCATGCTGCAAATGATTCTCAAATTTCATCTAAGATTAATTCAGATATGGTTTCAATGCGGTTTAAGTGAGAAAACTAAAATTATTTTCGTTAAGTTTGTTGGTAACTCTTCTTTGTGCTATGTTACTATTGTTGTTTGCCATAAACGAACTTGTGAGTCGGTTAATTTTTTTTTTTTTTTTTTTTTTTTTTTTTGGGATTTCATATCGAACGCGATTTATTTATTTATTTTTTATTTTATTCATCACACCCAAGGCACGTAAGGCCAAAAGCCTTGTCGATGTATGCCTCAGTATACAATACAATTAAAGTTTTAATACTATGGTATACATAATATCAAACCATACATTATGAGTTATAAATACAATTATCATAATACATAATAAATACTAGTAAAAATTACATTGACATCATGATACAATAGTTCGCTATACTGTTATTTGTCTTGAAAAAACTAAAAGCACGCTTTTTTAAATTTATTAATGGATTTTGAAAGTTTGATTGCTTCCGGCAGCGAATTAAACTGAATAATTCCATGAACGAAAGCTGATGATGAAAACTGATGACAAGCGAATCTAGATGACAAGGAAGTGATTCTAAAAACTCTCGGTGATGAGCTAAATGACAACAATGAGTACAGATAAGCTGGATGCTTAATGTGCAATAGCTTAAATATAAAACAAAGAACTCTAATTAAAAAATTGTGGAGGAGTTGGTATTCAAATTGAATTTGTGTACAATTTTAAGTACCTTAGTTTGCAACTGGATGCCAATTTAAATTATAAACTTTCTTTTCAAAAGATTAAGGAATCAATACATTTTTCTTTGCGTGCCATGTATTTGCTGTATCCATTTCATCTTCAGTTTTACTTATGTTTTATTAAGTATGTTTTGAGTGAAGGTTTTACGGTTTACCTTGTTGTGGTGTTGGCGTGTATATTGTGCTGATCCGGAACGAATTGGGCAGCGATCTCTGAAAGGAGAGCCACCATATGGTAGTCGCAGGTGTCGTTACAGGCGACGATGGCTCCACGGTGTAGAGAACGACTTGGCTTCTTGAGGTTGTCTAAAACAGTATGAAAACCAAGCCCAGGATCAAAACCGTGGAAGCCAGATTATTGACGCAGTAAGGGGCTATTAATGGCCTTGAAACACTGTTTTATTATTATTATTATTATTAATAAATTAATTTATAATACTGGTAACAATTATCCGAATTTACAAATTTATTGTTTTTTATTGAACATTACATTTCTTCACATAATGCTCAGCTCCTATAGTTCGACAAAAACGATTGAAAGATTGAAAGATGTTGAAATTTATCAAAACAACGGACTTGAATATCTTGTGAACCACTCAACTTACCCTAATGATCACATATTCTTCAGAAAGCTCTAACGATACATAATTGTATGCAACAATAAAATTTATTAGAGCATAACACCTCAACCAGTTGCAATTACCTCCATCCTTTTGTTGTTTCACCATCCTCTCATTCAGGCAGATGCAACACTTTTACATCAACAAAAACCGCTCGCCAACATTAATTTATTGACGTAACTTTTTGCGTTAAATTTGTTATTGAACAACCGGTATTTTTTGTAATCAATACTTCAATTTTCAAAATTTAACTGAAAACAATCAAAATTACATATTTCAAAATTCGAAGATATTCCGGAATATATTGAGAACAACCGCGGCCCACCTAAAAATCTTGTTTCAAAAATTAATTAAAAATGAAAGCTATTGTTGAATAAAATGCGTATTAACTTAATTTTTCAATTCGTTCAAGTACTAAGAGAATAAATGAAAAGCTCACATAAACATATTGAGATATAACTCTATAAATCTAGAGCTTTCAAATTTTAAGTACGCTTTTTTAATTAGCAATTTATCAATGTATAAACAAGGTGAACATTTTATCCAAATTGAAAATCTTAGCATTAGCATTTAGTATTGAAGCCAAAACGAAATGGTTTGAAACGAGCTTTTTGATAAGTTAACACTCTTAATCAGGTGGCCAGGGATGGGCATTTACGCATCATCTATTAATTTCTACGTCGACGTGTCGACAACCCGTAGACATCGTAGACAATGCTGATATCGTAGACAACGAAGACAATTGGTAGAAAACGTCGATGATGTACACGATTGATAGATTTGTTTTAGATTTAATGCGATTCGTTGGGATAGTATTCGAATTTTTTTCAAATTCATTTTAATCTCTTTTCAATGAAGGTTTGGTTAGAAAAGTTCTAAATTAAAATATTTTCATAATCTATATCTTTAGGAAATTTAGAATTAGTTTTGTTTTTTAGGTTAGGTTAGGTTAGGGTGGCCGTCCTGAGCTTATCGCGTTGAAGACCCCAGACATTGATATTACTAAGATCCGTCAGGCCGTCCAAATGGGAAGTTCCCATAAGTTTTGTCTGTTAATCTGCTATACATTTTTTTGATTTCACAACTATATAGGAGAAATAAAATTAAAACTGAGACGGTCAAATTATTATTTGTCATGCGGTTTAACTGCGGAATTTTATAAAATACCTCCGCTCCTACTTTGGCTAGGCCAGATAATTTTAAAGGGAATTAACATCGGTTCTAACTAAAAACAAAATTCATTGCGCAAAATCTTACCAACAAATTTTAAGGAATTCCTTAATTAAATTTTAAATTTGGAATGAGTTAGAGCCTGTCCGAATTCATTCTTAATCGACTAAACTAAAAATATTCGTGAAGTTCTACTCAAATAATCATAGATGTCACTAAATTAAGAATGTGTAGCGTCCGAATTCATTATATTTTAGTATAATCTGTCAAATAAATTTTTCGAGAAATGAGTGATATTAAAAATAACGATACTATTGGCACTGAAGAAGAATTTATTATTTCATGCGTAAGTGAAATAATATGCAGCTACGTATTGTCATTAACTTTAATTGATGAAAACGCGTCACCCGTATCAAATAAAAGGGTAACATTAATGAATAAAATATTTTTATAACATAACCTTACATTTTGTTTACATTTTTTAGAAACTAGGCTATTGCTGTGAATTCGTTCCGTCGGAGCTGTACACAAAAATATTAGAAAATGATATAGCTGCAATAAAGCGCCATTTAAGGATTTCCCCAGATTCATTAAATGATATTGTGAAAATGTATCCTCCAAGACGCCATGGACTTTGCTCGAAGTTTAAGCTATCCATTTTTCTTTTTTGGTTAGCCAGCGGCGCGAGCTACAGAGTTACCGCAGTTTCCTTTAACATGTCAAAATCGACCATAGCAGATGTAGTGCATGACACGCTAGACTTCTTCGTCAGTATATGTGGTCAAATTATAAAATACCCACCACAAGATACATTCGAGCAAATTGGGATGGGGTTTAATAATCGTGCAGGAACAACGATTTTTGCAAATGCTGTTGGTGCGGTAGATGGATGCCACATTAATATAATGGTCCCGAGATCGAGGGCAAGTGAATACATAAACAGAAAATTAAATTACTCGATCAATTTACTGGCCGTGTGTGATAGCAACGGAAGATTTACATACATTTGCTGTGGCTTCCCTGGATCTGTACATGACCAGCGAGTTTTACGGCACAGCTCACTTTATGCGAACAATAATTTTCCACCTCCAGGTTATTATTATCTTGGAGATAGTGGATATAGCTGTCGACTGAAACCTGTTGGAATAATAACTCCTTATAAAGCTACATCATCATCGCCAACAACATCAGGTCAACGCATTTTTAATAAGACCCACAGCAAAGCCCGGTCGATAATCGAATGTTCTTTTGGTCTTTTGAAGATGCGATGGCGGTGTATTTTCAATAAAACATTGGAATTGAAGATTGAAAATTCAATAAAAACAATAGTGGCATGTTGTGTAATGCACAATATTTGCGTCGGACATTCTGATTTTTCAGAAGAAATTATTGAATTTGAAGATGGTGGCGAAAGGGACTCTGACCACAACTTTGAACGCGATGACCAAGACGCACTTCAATTTAGAAATAATTTGTTGTACCAGTTGATCGGTTAACCCCCGAGTTTTTCAAATATTTGTGGTATTTTTTTTTATAAATAAAACAATTATAATTAATTTTTATTATCACTTTTTTATTTCAATACATCACATACATATTATTTCTACATACATTTTTATTATCACATTTTTATTTCAATACATCACATAGATCATGAATTGGAGAAACACGTCCGAAACTTTCATCACGGCCGCTCTTAATGTTGTCTCGTTTGAGTCAACTGGTAAAGATCTTTTGGTCCCTCTTACCCTAATCGATACATTATCCTCTGAACGACTTGGCGTTGATGTAATCTCCATGTTGGATTCGCTTGGGCACGATTCTATTACTAGTGGCGGGTTTATATTATGCTTTAACGACGCATATTCATGAATGGTGTCAAAAAATATCCATGTATCGGCCATTTCTCAGAACTTTTCAGTACCTTTCCCGGTTGGTGGTTGAATTATTTTCTAAAAGTAAACATTTTTTTAAAATTTATAGACAGAGTATTTCACATGTTTAACCTTATATTTATCCATGATGTTGGACCATTTTTTGCGCAATTTTTGCCAGTCCTCCTGTATTCCACAATCTGATCCGACTTTTCTATAAAAACATTTTTATTAAAAAAGGTCATATATTTTAAATTTAACGATGTATATACTTACTCCCACGAATCTTTATGATTAAAAAAACGACCGGTAAATAAATGGTCATTATTGATCCTCGCCTCAATAAAATTTGAGGTTATGTCATCGGGCCCTGCATTAATGAAACTTTAATTATTTTAATGCCTAAAATATTGAAATAAAACTATTGTTTACTTACAGCGGGTTGAGTATTGCTTTGTTACGGATAATTTATTCATTTATAGTAACAACTTATAATTATTAAATTTATTATTATTATTTATTATTATAAAAAAAAAAAATATTGAATATTTTTAAACGCTACCGTTCAAAATGAAATCACAGTTTAGAATGATTTAGTCTAGTCGAATACTAGACTTTTGCGCGATATTACCGCCTCTCGCGGAAAAATGGTGGTAACTTTTTAGTTTAGTCGATTAAGAATGAATTCGGACAGGCTCTTAGAAATGAACTAATTTAGAAATCGTATTGAAAGTGTAATGGGTTGGAAAGATTAAATCTTTAAATAATAGTTTTATCAACTAAACTTAAATAAAATCGAAAGCATGATGATGATAGCGATGATGCTGAACTTTTAAATTAGATTTAAAATATTAAAACACATTGGGAAATCAATTAGTATCCCCTAAGCAACGGCGTCAGGTATCGTGCCAAGGGCTAGATGCACATGAGGCTATACATTTGTTCGTAAAAATGGAGGTAAAAATGCCCGCTTTTCAAAATTTAATTTATTTGTACTTATTAGAATTTTAGTAGATAAATTATAATTTTGAGTGAATTTTTTTAAGTTAATTCCCAGTAGATTTGTACTACCGAGTTGAGTGAAATTTTAATCGCGTTTTGCAAACTTTTTAGGGAATAGATTTCAAAATATTTTTGAGGCAATTTAAATATTAATTAAAACTCAAACATTGATTAGAAAATAATTTTTTTTTTTGAGTAGAATTTGAATTATATATTTTGAGTGGAACTTTTTAAGTACTATAAATATTTACTCATATTTGAGTTTGTAGAGACCGTCTATATTTTTGAGTGGATTTGCTTAAGTGAAATTCTAGAATAGAATTCTAGTATCAATTCAAATCTATAATAGTTTTTTAGGTGAATTGTATGAGTGAAATTAAAGTAATATTACACTTTGACTTGGACGAAATTTTGAGTGCATTTTAAATTATTTTTTTTATTAAAACGGTTGGAACCTACTGAGGTTCCGCACTCAATACCACAATGGGCCCACGGTGCAAACCAAGAGGATTTATCCTAATTCGCAGGAGCGTACTGCAATCTTAGCAAAGTGTAACAGTTTGAACCAAGGAATGGATACTAACTGATCTACGTTCAAAGATCCGGAAGAGAACAATTGGGATCTACCTCCGACAAAGGCGGGACAGCTGCAGAGGTAGTGTATACAGTCGTCCACTTCCTCTAGGCAG
The DNA here is from genome assembly GCA_951394425.1 of Tipula unca. Lineage (NCBI taxonomy): Eukaryota > Metazoa > Arthropoda > Insecta > Diptera > Tipulidae > Tipula > Tipula unca. The sequence goes on along the minus strand of OX596381.1, from coordinate 174,039,968 downwards.
TCGTCACAAAAAGCATCCTGTGCTAGTCCTATGCGTTGAATTAGAACCTTGAACCGTCCATGGCCGGTGATAAGTGCGACCAGAATTCTGAGTTGGTTCTTTTTTAGGGATAATGCATAATTAGTGAACCTCAGGTTGGGTTCAATAATGAAATGTTTCGCCTTTCGGCAGCTAGGAGTAGAATGTCACTTCAGTCCCAGCTCAAATAGAGTGAACTTCTTAATAGCGTCTTTACCACCGTTGAAGGATAAGGGATTTGCTGGTTCGGGGCCAACAAAACTACTACGCGAACCAGCTTTCGCATGCAATTTGTTATTCTGCATCTTCTAGATAAGCCTTGTCCTGTAATATCGGCATATTCATTGGTTTCAGAAATCATCCATACAATACTCCAGAAAACCGTAAATTTGATATTTTCTGGATACTCTATTGCCGATTCTAGCCAATGTAGAGTATGCACAAACGCGATTTCCATGTTAAAAGTTGGTTTTTCTGAAATATTTTCTGTGACTTGAACGTAAAACATTTATATTGAGATTTATTGCGTTTACAGTTGGCCGATTTTGGCCTATTCTAGTCATTGTATAGTTTGTGGCAAACTTTTCTGGTATGATAATCACGTCCGAAGACTCTTCGTATTTGGAATGAGTTAGAGCCTGTCCGAATTCATTCTTAATCGACTAAACTAAAAATATTCGTGAAGTTCTACTCAAATAATCATAGATGTCACTAAATTAAGAATGTGTAGCGTCCGAATTCATTATATTTTAGTATAATCTGTCAAATAAATTTTTCGAGAAATGAGTGATATTAAAAATAACGATACTATTGGCACTGAAGAAGAATTTATTATTTCATGCGTAAGTGAAATAATATGCAGCTACGTATTGTCATTAACTTTAATTGATGAAAACGCGTCACCCGTATCAAATAAAAGGGTAACATTAATGAATAAAATATTTTTATAACATAACCTTACATTTTGTTTACATTTTTTAGAAACTAGGCTATTGCTGTGAATTCGTTCCGTCGGAGCTGTACACAAAAATATTAGAAAATGATATAGCTGCAATAAAGCGCCATTTAAGGATTTCCCCAG